>PVIY010053722.1:0-14587 GCA_004026745.1 Myrmecophaga tridactyla | reverse complement strand
AGGTCGGGGAGGGTGGGCTTGGTTTAGAATTCCTCCTACTGGGCCTGGCAATTCTAAATGGTGGGCACAGAATAAATGCTCTGGAATAGTCCATTTTGTACTGAAAGAATTCCCCACTTAAAATTAATTTTTCCAATAATACTTTTGCAATGATAACTGTAAGAAACAAATCATTATTGAAATATAAACAACCTTGAGATAGGAGTGATTGAATATGATGTAACTGCCACATTTCAGTAGGTGAACGAAAATGTCCTTGAGAGCTATGGAAAAGTTTTTCTGGATGCATGCTTGGGAAAAATTAAACAATCGTAGTACATTTTCCAGAGCTTGATAGTCAATATACTTTTGATATTGTTCATAATTTGGGGATATTTTGAGACCTAAGAGAATTTTTTTTTTCAGCATGGGCAGGCACCGGGAATTGAACCCGGGTCTCTGACATGGCAGGCGAGAAGTCTGCCTGCTGAGCCACCATGGCTCCTAAGAGAATTTTTAACCTCCAATAGAAGAAATAAAAAAAGAAAATACCGCCACAAACAAGTGCAGTGTTTTCCTTAACCTCTGAGTACTCTGTCTGAAGGGCAAAGATTTTATATCATATCAGAAGAAAAGCCTTGTTGATGCTTATGTTTGCCTTACCAACCTTTATTTCAGAAGACAAGTCTTCTCACTTTTAAAGGAAAACTTGCAAAAGATTTATTCATTCGCCTTGTAAAAGCAAGGTGTTAAAATACTTTACCCTATTACATAGGAAGTGCGTGGAAAGGGCTTTCGGTCCTGTTAGCTGAATTTGTTTGGGTGAAATGTTAGAGATTGTATAAAATCCCTAAAGACTTGACAACGAGCTCATTGTCCATGTTACATCCTGACCGCGAGCGGCATGTTAGACAAGGTTTGAGGTTGTTAGTCCTGGCTTTAGTTATTCTTAGAAAAAGGTACGGATCATGGAAACAGCCAGATTGCTTGTCAGTTACAAGTGAATGCCTGTAATTCACTCTGATGCGTCTGTAAAAGTACATGTGCTCAACTGTGAGTCAGAACTTCATCTTCATCCCAAGAAGGGAGTTTAAAAGAGAAGCAAGGCAAGTATATACATTATGTTCTGCCTGTTAATTACTGTAACCCCGGTAGATGTGTAAAGGTGAGACAGGACAAAACTTCTGCCACGGTTTGTGGTTGGGTACCCCAATGTAAGTCAACTGTCAAATGCTTTTATTTCTGAGAATAGTTTCATTTGGAAAATGCGTATAAGAAAATTAGGACTATTATTGTAAAGTTTTACAGCTGTCACATTTATTCCGGAGCTTTAACTGTTATATTTCAATTCTGAGATGCTGAGCTGTTTGTAGTTCTCTAGGACTCCAGGTACCTGTGTGACACCTGAGACTTGGATTAGAGTTCTCCAGCTCAGCATCACTCCAAAGAGCAACTATTAAAGAAGCCAAAAAAGAGATCAGACTGCGATTCAAGATATCAATGAGATGGACCCGGTTAAGACTAAGGTAAATCAGAATTCAGGGCAAAAGATGATATTGTCTGTATTTTAAGATTTTAACTTCTGTGTACGACCAAAGGAAGAGATGTTTATTTTGTCCAAAACTTAAGTTTTCTGTAGCATAGTACTTAATTTAAGCTTTCTGATTAGTTTATTTAAACAATCTAATTCAGCTTTACGTGACATGAAATCTAGAATAGGTAAAAAACTTGGTATGCTGTATATGCTAATGCAATACCCTGATGTATTCCAGAGTATTTGGGGCAGAAAATGAAAAAGGATTTAAAAGTCGCTAGAGGGACTGGAGAAAAATGTGGAACTATTAAACTTCCCCACTTCAGGGAATTCCTGTTATTCTCTTAAACAATAGGGGCTCCTAATTTAATAAGCTAAGCTTTTGATCTTGAAGTTTCCCCTTATGAAATTTATTCTGTAATGGTAAAGCTTAACTTACATATAATTAAGGCCTAAGAGTCACCCCCAGAGAACCTCTTTTGCTGCTCAGATGTGGCCTCTTTCTCTAAGCCAAAGTCTTGAAATAAATTCACTACCCCCCCCACACACACACACCCACACAAATGGAACATGACTTTCAGGGGTGGAAGTCTCCCCGGCAACATAGATGTGTCTCCCAGGGATGAGCCTGACCTTGGCATCGTGGGATCGGTTGACCAAAAGGGGGGGAAAGAAATAAAACAAAATAGTCTCAGTGGCCATGAGATTTTTAAATGGAGTTGAAGGTCACTCTGGGGTTACTCTTATGCAAATTGCAGCCAGATATTGCAAACAGCCACAGTGTAAAAAGCCTCAACCAACAGTGTTCCTGAAAACCCGAGAGGATGCCTTAGGCTCCCTCTATGACTCCAGAAAAGCTTTACTTATTAAGTTTATTTTTCAGAGGTTTAAAACCTCCAGATTGTCCCTATGCCAGAAAAGCCCTGAAACCCAGAGGTCCTGGCCTCTTGGAGAAAAACCTCCAGTTTCATTGGTCCATCCTGTAATGTCTCTGCCCCTTTTTCAGCATGAAGAAGTTAGAATGCTCATTGCTCGGTTATTCCTCAAGATTGAGAGAATGATCAAATGAGAGGGAGGAAGTATATAACTGAGGAGTTAGGATTTAACAAATGGTTATGATTTCTGAACTGTTATATAGGAATATTTCTTTTTGTTTTCTAGTGTAGTAGACCAGATAGAAGGAAAGACCAGAAGTTACTGAACTGTGACCCAGTTGCCTTGATCTTTACCATGTGGCTGTAAAAACCTCGTAACTGACCCGCTTGTACCCCCTTAGCCTGCTTTTCAACTTTGGAGTCTTCTGATCTCTAAGGACAGTCCCAAATGTTTATTAAGTCAGCCCAGAATGAGGCTCCCGATTCCTGAGCCATCCTGCTAGACGAGGCTGGACCCAACCAAAACAGGCCCCCCTGACACACGCAGTGACTTAAGCGAGAACCTGTGGGTGACCCACACCTCAGGATGACACTGAAAACCATGCAATCCTCACACGAGGGCTGGGCCGCCGTTTTCTTACATATATTCTGCGAGTAAGCTTGTAATTAATCTGCGCATGCTCAATGATTAAACCACCTTTAATTACATCATCAGAGCCATCGTGCTCATTATCCTGAGACCTGCCCATCTGGTAAAAGCTTTCAGAGGTTGGGGAGACAGAGTTTTAGGCCGATAGGCCGTCTGACCCCCAGTTTCGCAGCTAGTAGTGGTCTCTTTCTCTCCTTCAGCCCTGGGTATCTCAGAACATGGTCATTTGGGGGCATCAGGCAGAGAACCCTTCCCTTTTGACTGGACACCGATGCTGAGTATCAGTGTGGTGCTGGTTAAAATACCTCGAGCTGCCAAGGTTTTCGTGCTACCAGGGCAGTCTCTGACGATGACACACTGGAGAAGGGGCACTCGGGGCAGCTGGGTCAGAATTATTCTGGCAATAATCACAGTTCATTATACATTTTCCTTTTAAATCCGTTTTTTGTTGTTCTTTCTTTTCCTCTGTTATTTTTATGGCTTTTAAATTTTATTTTGTTTAAGGACAGAAAGGCAATCCAAAGAGCTCCCTGGATGTATAAGCCCACAAAGGATCATGCCATGAGAGTTTAGAAGAAGTAAGTTGTGCAGGATGCCTGCTGAGTATTTTTTTCATGATTTGAGCTTTATTTTCTGAAATGGAACATTGCACGTCTGTATCTACCAATGAAATAAAAAGAGTGAAAAATTATACTGCTGAATGACACATCAAAAAACTTACAAGAGAAAAAAATTGGTAGTGCTGACAAAAGGTCCTTCTACCTCTCCCAGGCCCTCAGCGGTAATGAACATTCCAAACCATTGCAGCACTTACTAAAGCGCCATTGCCATCCCACGTGAATCGGCCAGCTGCCTTCCATGGAGTTGGGCTTCCACAACTCAGCCCCACCCAACACGGTGTCTCACTGATAAAACTGGGACGCACAAACGTAGGCTCTCGTGTGAGGGTTGCAAAGCTCCATCTGTTATGTCTGGACTCTTCGCAGGGAGCAGCTGTGACATGCCTTCCATTTGGACTCCACTCCCAACGATGCTGAGAACTTGAAAATAAAGTTGCCTCTCAAGATAGAACTATACCATGCACCTACGTGGTTGCGTGGGAATGCGCCTCACCATCTCCCGTGGAGAGAGGACTTGCTGAGGGATTAGCTGAGAGCCTCCAGCTGCCACACCTTCCGTCCCTGCTGCACCGCCCCGGCCAGGACCGAGCTGTCCTCAGGCTGCCCCACCAGCGGCCGAACCAGCAGGGGCCCTACAACCAGACCCGCACCGGCCTGGCCAACTTTTCTCATGGCTGTACGCCCCCACCATCTCCTCCTTCCTTCCTTCTCTCCTTTCCCAGGTGTCAGACCTGCATCGCCGTCCCAGGGGCCCCACCTCCACCGATTCCTCTCGCCTTTACCCTTACAGGTATTTCCCCAGTGTGTCCCTCGCATGCCTAATTCCGGCACCGGGTCTGCTTCTCAGAGGTCCCACACTTACACAATGCAAAATGAATGACAGTATTTGAAGAAATAACCTTAAAAGGCTTTCTGTTCGATTCAGTGCTGCATTTCCATGACCTACAGCAGCGCTTCTCAGAGGGTAGGCTCTTGATAATCTGTGGAAGGAAGGAAAGGAGGAAGGGAGGAAAAAAGAAAAGAAACAAGGAAAGGAAGGAGAAAAGAAGGGAGGAAGGGAAAGAGGAAAGATTTGGATTTGGGGAACCTAAAGATCTAATCATACCTTAGCAAATGTCTTTTTTTTTTTTTTTTTTCAATACTGTGGCATAAAAACAGAAATATGTGGCTGGAAGAAAGCAGGTCAACTTGAAGCTTATAAAAGGGAGATACAAAGAGTGAAAATTTGTGACTACAGCGCCATCGCTGTCCAGGAGAGACACGCTGCTCACGTAAATGCACACACATGTTCATGCAGGCTTCATGTCTACACATACAAAAGTGACAAAAGGAGGAAATAATACATCATGTATACTACTTATCTGATATTTGTTTACATGCCTACCATTTTCCTCAAAATATCCAGTAGCTCCTAAATATGACCCAAAGGTAAAAGGGAAAAGTGAAAAAATCTCTAGATACTGCTGACAGAACCCTTACCAGTGGAGAAAACAGAGACAATTTTAGCTCTGGGCACAGACACAGCGCTTCTGTTGCTACAGCTTCCCGTTTTGCAATTAGTCTACCAGTGGGCTGGGATGTTCCTGCCGTCAGCAGCTGGCAGATTTCCCCCACTTAAGAAGCGTCCATTGCGGCATCCCTGAAAAAAGGCTCTGGGCTTGACCAAGAACTGTGATCCTATTAGGTCAGCATTCATTCAGACAAGGGTATGTCTCACGATGAGTCTTAAAATTAATAATCATTTAATACCAGAAAGTTAATAATCATTTAATACCCACAAGACATACATGTTGGTGTTCAAGCATTTTGACTATTTAGAATTTACTGGAAGTGATGCTGTTCTGTATATGTCTTCTTTTGCAGTTAGCTTCATGGAAGAAAATTTGTATTTTCAAAAAATGAAGTTTTTGTTGGGATTATTTCAAAAGCATTTGCAGAACTGTAAAATGTGTTTCTAACTCTGAGGGCGAGGGACGCAAGGCACATACTTCAAACCAGCTTTACAAATATTCTGGATTTAGGACTGTATTCACAGCCCTGAGAAGCCCCCTCTGCACACAGCTGTTGTATTTTGCTAGTGGTTCTCTTCTAAGTGTGGTCTCTAAAGAATCTCTTAATGACTCGGTCTCATAGCTCTAATGCCTTTATTTCCATATAATATTACTCCGATAATGTCTTTTAGGTAATTATCATATTTTTTCCCAAAGCAATAACCCTTAAGCCATCTTGCAACTCACAACAACGCAGACTCAAGTTAGACATCAACCTTTTTTATTCCAGGTGTTTAACGAGCAACGAATGGGAATATTGTTCTTGAGGGACAAATAACGAGATATTTGAATTAAGGTAGTTGTATCAGCTCTGCTGGTGAGTGGAATTGGTTTTTCTAAAGAGCAGTTTAGGAGCACAAACAGGAATTACTTGCGAATGGAGTAAAGACAGAAAAAGATCCACTATCGCTCTCCTTGGGAAGTCATCCTAAGTCAATCTTTTATTACAGTAACACGGACACTATAAAATGCTCCTCTTTATTGAACTTTATTGATGACTTTTCTAAAAGCAAAGAACCAGAAAGATTTCAAATTAAACGCTTCAAATTGGTAGATATGAATTTTATCGTAGAAGAGACACACCAGGAAGGAGGAGGAACTGAAGTGGGACTGCTGTTGTGTTTGGGTGATAAAGTTAAGGTTGATTTACTTTCTTCTTTCTCATTTTGTATTTCTAAGATTTTATATAATAAGCATGTATTTCCTTTATACTCTAGGAAATTTTTACTTAAAAAATAAAAAGAAGACAGATGGTGACAAAAGATGGACACACCACAACTCAAGAGGCAGCTTGAGTTTTTGTCTCCTGGAGTGGGTTCATGGCAAACTCTTTTTTTTTTTAATTTATTTTTTCATGAAACATAACCACATACAAACACAAACATTCTTACCATATGATTGTTCCATTCTTGTTATATAGTCAATAACTCACGATATCATCACATAGTTGCAAATCCTTTATCGTGATCATTTCTTAAAACATTTGCACAATTCAGAAAGAGAAATAAAAACAGAAAAAAATTCATACATACCATTCCCTTTACCCCTCCCTTTCATTGATCATTAGCATTTCAATCTACTAAATTTATTTTAACATTTGTTCTCCCTATTATTTATTTATTTTTAATCCATATGTTTTACTCGTCTGTCGACAAGGTAGATAAAAGGAGTATCAGACACAAGGTTTTCACAATCACACAGTCACATTGTGAAAGCTGTATCATTATACAATCATCTTCAAGAAACATGGCTACTGGAACACAGCTCTACATTTTCAGGCAGTTCCCTCCAGCCTCTCCATTATGCCTTGACTAACAAGGTAATACCTATTTAATGCGCAAGAATAACCTCCAGAATAACCTCTCAACTCTGTTTGGAATCTCTCAGCCATTGACGCTTTATTTTGTCTCATTTCTCTCTTCCCCCTTTTGGTCAAGAAGTATAAATCCCTTGATGCTGAGTCTCAGCTCTTTGTAGGATTTTTGTCCCATGTTGCCAGGAAGGCCCACACCCCTGGGAGTCATGTCCCACATAGACAGGGGGAGGGCAGTGAGTTTGCTTGTCGTGTTGGCTGAGAGAGAGAGGCCACATCTGAGCAACAAAAGAGGTTCTCTTGGGGGTGACTCTTAGGCCTAATTTTAAGTAGGCTTGACCTATCCTTTGTGGGGTTAAGTTTCATATGAGCAAACCCCAACATTGGGGGCTCAGGCTATTGCTTTGGTTGTCCACACTGCTTGTGAGACTATCAAGAATTCCCCACTTAGGGGAGTTGGATTTTCCCCCTTTCTCACTATTCCCCCAAGGGGACTCTGCAAATACTTTTTTATTCACTGTTCAAATCACTCTGGGATTTATCGGGGCTTCACTCTGGACAAACCAACATGGCAAATTCCTGACCCGAGTGTTGAGAACTGGCGAATAAGTAGAGAACAGGGGCCCCAGAGTCATTTAGGGCAAATAGGATCTGGGCCGATACCCTCTGGTACCCCAGACATTTCTTGCTCCTGACTCCTGACTCCCCATTGGCAGCCAGTCTTGCTGGCTTTCCTCTCGTCTTCGGGGCCCCATCCCTCCCCCAGGGGCCGCTGTTGTGTTGCCTCCTTCCAGGGCACTACTAGCTTGGCATGATCCAGAACTGTGAGCAATACCGAGTGCTGGTGAGACAGCTGGATGAGTTAGCTGCCAAATGCACTCGACTGGCAAAGTGGGTCAACCTGCAGGGTGAGGTTATTTAACGTAGGGGGACATGGAGTGAACAAACAGCCGTCACCTACAGTTGAGACCGATCACTCTTACAGGCAAAAGTTCATGCCCAGGTCAACATAAGGAAACTTCCAAGGGTTTTTGGCTGGATTTGGTATTTTGGTGGACCTCAGGTGCATATGACTGCATTAATCATGCTCTTTATTTCATGTTCGTACTGGGGAGGCTCAAACACTGAGATTTTTATATAGTTGAGATGGATTTTTCATTCACACTTGTCCTTATGTCTTTTCTCAGGCCCGAGTCTTCTCCACATGACGTTAGAACCCTGGGTTCTCCATGGTCTTCCCCAAATTGTCTAATGGACCCAAAGCTCCCTTTATTGAGGGAAGCACTGACCAGTCAGGCCAGAGGAGAGGGGTATGGAGTCCGTGTCCCCACAACCACGCATGAGGGGAGTCCCCAAGGAGGGGATCCTGGGCAGGTGCCGCCGGGGTCCTTCCACCCACCGCCAGCGTCTGCACCCACCAGCCGTGCATCGCAGGACAGGCCCAGGGGGCTGTCACCCAGCACCGGTTAAGAGCGGGGGGTTCCCGTCGGCCAGGGTACAAGGGCTCCCCACTGCACAACGCAGGCCGAGGGTCAGTGTCACCTCCATAAGCCTCAGGCTCTTCACCTGTGAAACAGCGAGAATCCTTCTCACCTCACCTGGCTTCTGTGAGACGTGGATGAATACTAGTTCTCCAGCCCTCAACACAGACACTCACAGTAGGAAATGTCCAGTAAAAGGTTACTATGTGCTGGTGGTGCCTCTGCTGGGCAGTTTCCTTCCGAACCAGGGAGAAGGAGCCCCTCCTCCGTGCTCGGCTCAGCCAGGTGTGATGCAGGTGCCTCTGACCCAGAAGTGGGCGGATGAGCGGAACTGGCTTCACTCCACACACTTGACGTTGCCTCGGCAACTTTAAGTGTAAAGAACCCCTTGAGGCTGTTTTCCTCACCAGGGGATGCGAGGAGACAGACTGAGTGGAATTTGTAGCTTCCTGTAAAAGGCATTAATCACAGTTTTGCCTGCCCATTGCCTATGGAGCGGCCATTACTCCTTGGGGTCATCTCCGCGTACGTGGCCCTCAGCCCCACGCGTGCTCAGCCTCCCTTGCAGCTGAGACCCAGGCCCGTGACGGACACGCTGCCAGCTGGACACACCTGCCTGCGGTGTGCACATGAGCAGAGGGGCCTGAGGTGCGCGCCCACCCTGTGGGTGCCTGGCCTTTGGGGCGGGACTCTGGCAAGGTCACTGTCCAGGGCAGGGCACCGAGCCACTCGCGGCCACAGCAGCTGAAGTGAGGTTGAGCATCTGTGTTCAGTGCTTAGCTGTGGTACCCACGCTTCTCACTAGTCCACTTCTGGGGTGAGATTTTGGCCACCATTCTGGGAAAATGAGCCTTGAGACTGTTTCTTCCACTCCCTTCATGATAATGTGAACTAACTGCTGTTTTTACATGCGTCCATTTACCGATTAACTAGCCAGAGCGGACTCAACTTTTTGCAGTGAAGATGCCTCTCAGTCCAGTGCAACAGCCAACGTTTTACTCTGAGCCTGGGAAAGTTCTCTGCTCTCCAGTGCAATAGCCAATGTTTTACTCTGAGCCTGGGAAAGTTCTCTTTTGCTTCGTTATGTTTGTTTGCAAATGTCAACAAATATTGAATTACCTTTTAATTCTAAAAATCCTTGAGCCCAAGAGTATCTCTCTGTTGGTTGGGCCTGTGCTGAAGAATACAGAGATTACAGGGAGTCCCTAAATGTTTATAGCATCTACAGAAAATGAATTTGGAAAAGGCATTTCCATCACTGTGGTGTTAATATCATAGCTCAACCCAGAGGCAAGAACGTGGGGAAATTCTGGCTTGATGGTTCTGGACAACTGCAGGCATTATGGAAATGTCAGGAGCATCGTGGTTTGGTTTCCCTGGCTGCCAAAGCAATGCAACAATGGGAATTTATTGGCTCATGGTTTTGAGGCCAGGAGAAGTTCAAAATCAAGCCGTCATCAAGGTGAGGCTCTCTCCCAGAAGACTGGGGTGGCCAACGCTGCCCCTGAGGCCCACGGCCCTGGGCTCCTCTGTCGCATGGCGCTGCTCCTGGCTTCCCCCACCCTTCCTGGTTCCCTTGTTGTTTAGCTTCTGGCTGCTCCCTCTGGCACTCCTCTCTCTGTCTGACTTTCACTCTGTTTATAAAGGGCTCCAGTCATCTGGATCAAAACCCAGCCTGATTCATTTGGGCCACACCTTAACTAGGGTCACATCGTGAAGGGTTCTCATTTACAAGGACACACCCACAGGATGGATGAAGATTAAGAACATGTTTTTCTGGGTTCATAGCTCCAAGCCAACACAATTGTATCTCCCACTAATTTAGGCTAAAACAGAAGAATTTCCACAGCAACTGTTCTCCAGATAATTTTCATTTCTTTTATGCATCTGTAACGCATAAATCTAGAGACCCAGCTGGTGCATCTGGAACAATGTCACATTCAAGGAAGGACAGACGACGCCTGAGTTCCAGATATGGCTCCTATCTCCAGAAGGACGGCCAAGAGCCTCCAAGGACTGGCCTCACAGCCACACCCCTAGGCCCCCTCCCACCCCTTCCTCCCCCTCAACGTGGTCTCACTCAAGGGTCTGGTGCTCAGGCCTTGTGCCAGTTTGAAACTGCTGTGGACCCCAGAAAAGCCATTTTTTTAAATCCTCACTCAATATTGCTGGGTGGGAGCATTTTGGTTGTTCCCGTGGAGATGTGACCCACCCGTTGTGGGTGGTAACTTTTGATTAGAAGATTTCCATGGAGATGTGTCTCCACCCATTCAAGGTTCCCTTTAAGAGGGAACTATTTTGGAAAAAGCTGCAGAGCCAACAGAGCCAACAAAGCCAGAAACCTTTGGAGCTGAAGGAAAATGCCCCCAGGGAAGACGGTGGAGAAGCCTGGAGAGAAAGCTAACAGAGGTCGCCATGTGCCCTCCCAGCTGAGAGAGGTGTACCGGACGGCAGCAGCCTTTCTTGAGTGAAGGTAACCTCTTGTTGGTGTCTTAATTTGGACATTTTTCACAGCCTTAGAACTGCAAACTTGCAACTTAATAAATTCCCTTTTTAAAAGCCATTCCATTTCTGGTACATTGCATTCTGGCAGCTTAACAAACTTATACTTCAAAGTAAGTAGAAATTGTCCATATCTGAGCTAATTTTATTGGAAAAGGCCACAAAAAAATCTACTTCAAAGAGGCTACAGAGTTTCATAGCAGATAGTGGAAAAATGCTTGAAAATTAGAAAAAATTTATTTTATTTTTAACAAAATTTTAGTTGTATTTGCAACTCTATACCACTTTTCATAATGAACAGAGAATGAATCAAATGTGGATTTTTAAGCATAATTTTCCCTACAAAACCTCATTATAGCAAACTATGAATGTCCTTTCTTTTTGATTTTCATAGCATTATAATCAAGAAAATTATTTTTGGAAAAATATTATAAGGATTCATTTTTTTTCTGAGGGCTTCTCTTTTATACTTTGGCATTCAAAGTCATTCTTTTTCAAAGAATGATCAGCAGTCTTCTTCGGTTTTGTTCCTTTGACTCCTCACTGGGGTAACTCATCCAGGTCTTCATTTGTTATGAAAGCCTGTCAATCACCTGTTTCTTTTAGGATCACTTACATTCGTTTTATGAAATTTTCCATCTTTTACAAAATCGGTAGTGAACTGTGGAATGAATGGGCATTTACATTGCATTTACAGACATGTACAGGTTGATAAATTGGCCAGAGACTAACCAACAAAGATGCTGACATAATGGGTCCAGCTAGAAGCTAGTATTATGCAGTAAGGGTGCTTGAACTGGGTATAATTCTGTAAGTGGTCAGTTCATCAGTGAATATTTTCATATTCCCGTGACTGATCCTTGGGATAACCTGGTAACTGCAGACTCTACATATTGTGCTCTGGAGAAAAAGGACCTTTCATTCATGGCTAGGCTTTGCTTTTAAGAATCCGCCCACAGATTTTTTTTATCCTCCCTACCTCTCCCCTCTCTTATTGCGCGGAGTTCTGCTCCCCTCCCATTACACCAACTCTGCATTGCAGAAATCTAGGAATTGGTCTCCCAGAGACACTGCATGGCCACCTTCACTGTTCGTTTCAGGCAGGCTCAATTTTAACACATCAAATCTCTCAGGGCATTTAAGGTTCTTAATTTTGGTCAGAACTATAACTCCAACTCAAATATGTGTTTCTGATAGCAAATAACATGGGTCTCCATAAACCATTTTAAAATCATGCGGTAAAACCAATCTTTCTTAGGTGTCACAAAAACAATAGAATAAGTGCTGTGAAACTTCGCTAAAGCTCTTTAGTGAGTGGACATAGTCATTAGTCTCCACATTAAGGAAAGAAAATACTGTTGCATATTTCTATCCATTTAGGCATGCTTATCACTTTGTTTTCTTCATTTAAAAGTCTGAATGTTAGCTTGGTTCTAAGAATTTGGCTATGATGACTCCAAATCATTACCAAAAAGTGGATTGAGAAATATTTTGACTTTATAATGTGAAACTATGACTTTTTAATAAAATAACATCTCAAATATTTATGCTATTGGATAGCACACTCTTGAAATATGTACAAAGTAAACAATCATTTATTTTCCTCTTTGCTGTTTTTAAGCACTTTTTATTGGGTTCAGGGTGAAAGTTTCAGGCTGTAACGTAGTTTGCCAAATTCTGTAATCCTTTTTTTTTTTAAAAAGTCATGCAGGGTGTGGTGCCTTTAGATGATTTCAAAAAAACAAAAGTTGTAATACATGGTGTTATTTCTCCTTAACTTTCTCAAAGATGTAAAATAATCTAAACCTCAAGGGAAATGCTGGTCCCTACTCCATGGGCTACTGGGACCCCCCCATTATTAAAAGTCAGTTCATTCTCGATGGCCAGTTCTTTTTCCTCTATCAATTCCTTTTTCTTTATTAGAGAAGTTGTGGGTTTACAGAACAATCATGCAGAAAATATAGGATTCCCCCACCCCACCCCACCCCACCCCCAACAGCCTGCACTGGTGTGGACTATTTGTTACAGTTGGTGATCACATACTTTTATAATTGTTAATTGAAGCCCAGGGTTAACTTAGGGTTCACTGTATAGTGTAGATCCATGGATTTTTTAATTTTATTTTTTATTCTGTTACCCATGACCAGTTTTTAACTTCTTTCCTTGGCTGGAATGCTTATGCTCTTAACACTGTAAATTCATTATTACAAATAGAGTCTTGATTAGTACCACTTTAATGCTTTTGGGGGGAGGGGCTTAGAAGGGTGGAAATAATTTAGAAGGACCAACAAAGTGAGGTACTGGAATTAAGTTATACTCTTGCAGGGGTGCGGTTATGTAAAAATGTCAGTTGTCTGCAGCGCCCGGTTTGTTTTTGTTACTCTTTTATTAATCCCTAGTTATTGAGAAGCATTTAACAAAAATAAATGTCTCATTTTTTTCCCTATAATCGAATAAAGGAAAGACTTGATTCCACAAGGCTGGAATTGTTCTTAGAAAAACAAATTCTCTAAAAAACTTAACTCACGGCTGCCACAGAAAGGAATGGTTGGAAAAACTCTTTTGGGAACAGAGAGATAGATGCCAGCCGCGAAGCCCTATGGCAGACCGTCAGCAGGGAACGCTGGGCTTCACGCACAAGCTGCTCGGCCGACACGTTCCCAAACGCCCGGGTCGTTCTCACGGACGGGCAGAAGCAGAAAATAGCGGGAGGTGCGTGTGTGGAGGGCAAGAGCAGGAGCCCTCCACGGCCCCTTCCTTCCCCGGCCCGGCTGCGCGCAGGACGCAGGAGCACAGCCGCGGGGGGGCCCTCGGGCCATCAGCGGGCGAGGACGCGCTAACTCAGGGCCGCAGGGGCGCGCCCCCCCCCCAGCCCAAGGCCCCGGCGCGCGGTGGCCCGTCCGGCGGCGGAGACAGACCCGCCAGCCCCTCGCCCTGCGCCCGGGGCAGAGGTCCTGGGTGCCGCGCCGGGCGCCGCGGGCGGGCAGGAGGCGGC
Source organism: Myrmecophaga tridactyla (assembly GCA_004026745.1). NCBI lineage: Eukaryota > Metazoa > Chordata > Mammalia > Pilosa > Myrmecophagidae > Myrmecophaga > Myrmecophaga tridactyla. The sequence goes on along the minus strand of PVIY010053722.1, from coordinate 589 downwards.
CCTGGCCGGGGAGCCGCCCTCCCGCCGCCGAGAACAGACGCGACATTCAGGCGGCCCGGGGCCGCGGTGCCAGAGCTGCCCCCCGGGGACCGCGGCCGCCGCCTTTAAAGGCGCGCCCCGCTCGCCCGCCGCGCACACCCGGCCGCCGGCCCCGCGGGGGAGCGTGTGCGTGAGCGCGCGCGTGGGAGCAAGCCGCTGCGCGCGTGGCTGCGGGTCCGCAGCGTCTCCACGCCATGAGGGGCGCGCGCGCCTGGGCCCCGCTCGGCCTGCTGCTGGCCGCCGCCGCCCGCCTCGCGCTGCCGCAGCCGGACAGGTACCGCGCCCCTGCCCCGCGCCCCGCGCCCCTGCCCCGCGCCCCGCGCCATCCGCGCGCGACCCCTTGTACTGCCCGGGAGCCGAGGCCTCCGCGGGGCGCCCTCCACAACCCGGCCCGCGGGACCTCCAACCCTTCGGCCCGCGGACCCCCAATCCCGGGGTCGCGCCCCACCATACCCCAGGCCCGCCCCCCCCCCACCCTCTGGGGTCGCGGTCCCCACACCCCCGGTCCGCACCCCACACCCCCGGTCCGCACCCCGCACCACCACCCCCG
>PVIY010053721.1:0-14552 GCA_004026745.1 Myrmecophaga tridactyla | reverse complement strand
TAACATCAAGGGATTGAGAGAAACTTCTTGACCAAAAGGGGGAAGAGTGAAATGAGACACAGTGTCAATGGCTGAGAGATTCCAAACAAAGTCGAAAGGTTATCCTGGAGGTTATTCTTATGCATTAAGTAGATATCACCTTGTTGTTCAAGATGTAGTGGAGAGGCTGGAGGGAACTGCCTGAAAATGTAGAGCTGTGTTCCAGTAGCCATGTTTCTTGATGATGATATAGCTTTCACAATGTGACTCTGTGAATGTGAAAACCTTGTGTCTGATGCTCCTTTTATCTACCATATCAACAGAAGAGTAGAACATATGGAATAAAAATAAATAATAGGGGGAACAAATGTTAGAATAAATTTAGTTTGAAATGCTAGTGGTAAATGAAAGTGAGGGGTAAGGGGTATGGTATGTATAATTTTTTTTCTCTGTTATTGTTTTATTTCTTTTTCTGATGTCTTTTTATTTCTTTTTCTAAATCGACGCAAATGTTCTAAGAAATGATGAATATGCAACTATGCGATGATATTAAGAATTACTGATTATATATGCAGAATGGAATGATATCTTAATGTTTTGTTTGTTGTTAATTTTTTTTAATTAATAAAAAAAAGATGGAAAAAAATTTCTGTTGCTTTAAGCTACTCAGTTTGTGGTAGTTTGATAGAGCAGCACTAGCAAACTAATACAGTAGGGTAAGCCAGGTGTTATCCCCAATTCTCCAATAAGCTAAAAAAGAATCTGAGAAATTAATTAACTACTTCTAGATCTCACTGAAGGGTCGTAAAATAGCTTAGAGCAGAGGACCAAGGCATCTTGAGTTGTGATGGAATCCCCTGCACACACTTCTCAACTTCAGAAACCATGAAAATTCATGTTCTTCTTGGCTACAGAAGTTCCCCCCCACCCCACCTTAGTTTTCCCATTTAGTTTCTTTTTTTTTTTTTTTTTTTTTAATTTTGCATATGGGCAGGAGGCACCAGGGATCGAACTCCAGACCTCCAGCACGGCAGGTCGGAGCTCTGCCTGCTGAGCCACGGCAGCCGCCCCCCATTTAGTTTCTTGATGGGGTCTCCCTTGTCCACAAATATTCCTCTTCTGCCCCTAACTTCTGGAAAACACACAAGGCTAAATTCCTCTTCTAGGAAGCCTCCGATATCCATTAGGAATTGCCTGAACTTCTAGCAACAGAGAACTAATTACAACCATTAAACTCTTAAAGTTTATTCTCTTGTGTTTAAAAAAATAATAATAAGACTTGAAATATTCAGCACTGGTACAGAGTTTCCATGAAAACAATGGAATCCAGGTGCCCTCTATCTTTCTGTCTCGGTGCCCTTTATGTTTGGCTTCATACTCACAATTGCTTCTTGTCCCAAGATGGCTGCTGAAGTTCTAGCTATCACCAACATGGTCAAAGAAGAAAACGGGAGGAGTTGGTAAAGTACCAGCTGTTTGTGCCCCTTTTGGTAGCCCTCACAATAACAACCAATTACACCCATTTGTTTTATTGTCCCCAACTTAGTCACACAGCCTCACTGTCTGCAGGGGAGACTGAGAAAGGTAGTTATTAGCTGAGTACATTCCCACCTTGATGAGATTAGGTATGTGTTTCTAAACAAGAAGGGGAGGATGGATGTTGAATAGGCAGATAGCAGTCCTTTATCATCTACCCCCTAGAGCAAAGGATGAGAACTGATGGCTCATCCTCAACTTCCAATCCATCTTGCCAAGTTTGCATGAGCAGTAGAATAAATTTAAGTTTCTTTAGCCAACATATAAAAATGTGATCACATTTTAAAAATCTGTGTTCCTAGTTTCTCTGGGGAAAAATTAATGAAAGAAATCACTCATGCAGTCTTACTCCCAGCATAACCATAATCATCTGGGGTTGCCCTTCTAGATAGGACACCAGCTCTCCAATCCCTCCACTGTTTCCTCAGCATTCTCTATTAGAGCCTCTATTCCCTTTCTCATATTCTACTCATGTCTCTGGTAAAGGTGAGAAGTATCCATGGACCTAGAAGGTCACACGTTCCAAGGCAAATAGAACCTAGAACAGTGTTTGCTATGGAGAAGATGCTCAGAAAATACTCTTTGAATGAACGAAGAGAATATTTCTTTGGGGGATGAGAAGGTTGCCCCTATAGGTATAATATGACCCTCTCCCACATATCCCCCAAAGTAGTGTGTTTATGTAGCATGAATACAGCATACACTTTTCATTCATTTAAGATATCTTCCCCAATCACTAGCAGTCCCTTTTAGCATTTGAACATGCAACCCTTAGCCCATGGGAAAATTCTAGACTCCTTAGCATCATTTCACAATCCTGTCCCAACCTAACATTTCAAGGAGCACCCCACACTTCTCATCAAATACCCACACAGCAGCAATGCCCCATGACCTGGCCTGGCCTGGCCTGAATATGTTATACATTTTCACATACCTTTTCCTTTGCTCACATCTTACCCTGTGATAGAATGTATTCCCCTGCAATGCCTTTTTCAATCTGACAAATCTCTTTGTCATCATTCTAGACCCAGTTTAAATGCAGTCTCTTCTAGGAAACTTCTCTGACTCCTCGATACAGGATTCACAACTTTTTCCTCTACATTCTGGTTTGCCTTTGTTAAAGAAAAAAAAAACACTACCAGACAACAAAGATTGGGTGATGAGTGAAAAAAAGCATTTTACTTCCAAGCAGGGAGCCCAATCCTGCAGTGTCTAAGAAATATAGATCTGAAGATGTAGGAGGAGACATGGGGTAGTTTCCTAAAGCCAGAAGACAATGGCTATCTTTGTCTCATATTAGGAAAGTAACATGTCTGGGGGTTACTGATGGACTGTCCACACCTTGGGTCATCAGTTGGATGTGAACTGACTGGAGATGGCTTTCAGTATACACTCATGGGGTCTGGTTCACGGTCTGCCTGCAGCTGCTCTGCTGAATCCGGGAGGTGCCTGAATCAGGGTAGAGTCACCAGGATAGAGTCAGGTCTGTCCCAGCACCAGCAGCTAAGGGGCCAGGTCAGCCCTCACTAAAACACACCACCAATGCCCATTTCTTTTTGCTTCTTCTATTAGGAGGATTGGGTTTTTCAGATTTCATCTTATCCTGGCACAATGTTGAATTCAGAGAGAAGTTCAATTATGGCTCGTTGCTTGACTTAAATGAGATAAGGCAGCAAAACGACTTGCACAATGAAATGGGGGTAGGGAACGGAGAGTTAATACCTAAATTGTACAGAGTTTTGATGGGGGTGGATCATACGTTTTGGTAATGGATGGTGGTGATGGTAGCACAACATTGCGAACATAATTAGCAGCACTGAATTATATATTTGAATGTGATTGAAAGGGGGAAATTTCACATTGTATACATGTTACTAGAATAAAATTTTTCAGAAAACAACATAGGACTATACAACACAAACTGAGTCCTATTGTAAATGATGGACTATAGTTAACAGTACAATTATAAAAAGGTTCTTTCAGGAATTGTAATAAATGTACCACACAAATGCAAGTGTTAATAATAGGGTGTATTTTATGCATGAATTTTCTATAAACCTATACCTTCTCTAATAAAAAAAAAAAAGAAAAAGAAAAACAGCAAGCTGAAAGTTACCCAGGAGTTTCCAGGTTCTGCAAAGTAATCCATCAAGTCCTAATTACAATCTGTGCCTGTTTGAAAGTATCATGTACCCAGAAAAGCCACGTTTTAATCCTGATCCAATCTTGTGGGAGCAGCTGTTTCTTTTAATCCTGATTCAAAACTGTAGGTTGGAATAATGTGGTTAGATTATCTCCAAGGAGATGTGGCACCCCCCAATTGTAGGTATTAACCTTTGATTAGAGGGAGACGTGACTCTACCCATTCCAGGTGTGTTTTGATTAGTTTACTGGAATCCTTTCAAAGAGGAAACATTTTGGAGAAACCTCAGAAATGACAGAGCCTAGAGAAATGACAGGAGCCACAGAACCAACAGAACGGACAGAGTCCTGGGGAAACCGTTGAAGAAACCTGAAGAGAAAGCTAGCAGACATCACCATGTGCCTTTCCAACTAAGAGAGAAACCTCCAAACCTTCATCAACCTTCCTTGAGTTAAGATATCTTTCCCCAGATGCCTTTCCTTTGTTGGACATTTTAATGGCCTTAGAACTATAAACTTATAACTTATTGAATACCCCTTTTAAAAGTCATTCCAATTCAGGCATGACACATCCCAGCAGCTTGCAAACTAAAACACAATCCATTTGATTTTTCTAAGGAAGGGTCACACAGAACTCTCATATCTGATTTGAAATATGGAGAATTTGAATAAAAGCTTAAAATCTTTAAAAAAAATGCCTAGTACTATGTCTATCACATTATGGATGCTTAATAAAATATAGCCATTGTCAGAGTGACACATAAGACAACAATCTCCCAGGAAGAGAGTAGGATGCTTCCAGATAAAGCCCAATAAAACTGCTACACAGTTACAGAACTTCACCTTTGAGCTGATACCCTCACCATCTAATCAGTAAGCTGCTTTCCCCACAGGAGACAGAACAATCTGGAAACACCCATCCCCTCACAATCAGCAATCCTCCTTGAGATGGCGACTTCCTAACTGCTTGTGAATAGTGGAGAGCAGTTCAAAGTCTCATTTAACACAAAGCTTTATGACTGCCATCATTTTGTGGCAGTCACACAGTTGGGAGACTATAGTATCAGGCTACAGCTCAAGTGTGTGGGATTCAGAGGGCAGCCTCTTTGGTTGGCTCTAGACAACCCTGGCCATGGCTCTGAAACTTCTCCATCTGCTCCTTTGTAACCTCTGCCACCACTGAGTCCTGTTTGAAGCCTCTCTATGACTCTTTTGTATGTGTGGGTTTTGCACCCTGGCTAGACTATAAACTCCCCAAGGGTAAGGAGAGTGCCTCAAAGAGCTGGGGTTTGAAATTAGGACTCAGTGAAATCCAGTTAGAAAATTAAATGGATCTGTCTAACACCAACAAACCTACTCCCCAGCAACAGATACTGGAGACCTGGGATTCTACGAGAAACCTAGAGGCAAGCCCTCTCAGAAAACCCTACCATCTTCCCCCAGCTTTCTCCTCAAGAGTTCAACTTTTGCTCAGCAGTCCTTAAAGAGTTGATTCTGACCAGAAGCATTCCTGGACAGCTGCAGAGGGAGCTGGGGACAGTGGTAGGGTAGATGTGGAGGGTGGGTATGGGGGATAGTGAGCAAGAAAGCAATGGAAAATGAATGGAGAAATAACTGCGGTCCTGGGAACCTAGTCTCTCTCCAGATCTCTCTCTCCCCAGACGAGCTGTCTACAACAGGGAGAGGTCTGTACCTGGGACGTGGGTGGTGTGAGTCACACCTGGGAAGGACAGCAACTTCTCTCTCCACCAAGGGTTCAGCCCATTTCAGGAGTACAGGGGAGGGGCCATGAGTCACTATTAAAACAGAACCAGGGGCAAGGGAGTGTGCAATAGGCCTCTTCTGCTGTGTCAGCAACCGACTGAAACCTCCCTCCTGACCCTTGTTCAGGGTTAACTGAGGGCCTGAGGCCCTTCCTAGGGCTAGACAAGGGTTTTTCACCTTTGACACTCTTGATATTTGGGGCCTGCTAAATCTTTGTTTTGGGGAGCTGTCTTGTGCCTTGCAGAATGTTTAGCAGCATACCTGGCTTCCACCCAAGATGCCTTCCCCGATTGTGGCAATGAAAAAACGTCTGCAGACATTGTTAAATGTCCCATAGGTTTGGGGGCGTGTTGATACTGGCCTGGGCAGTCTTTCTTGCGTGTTCACTTTCCCTTCCGTATTCAGCGTTATCTTCTCTACAGCTTGCCCTTTCCTGATTATCTCTGAAGATTATTCCAGGCCTTTATCACATAAGGGTTTTCCCGCTGTTTCTTTTAGGGCAGTAGACAAGAAGCAGTAAGTGATGATCGTGGAAAAGTAATCAAGTTCCCAGAGCTTAGAGAGTGTACCGGTCCTGTGGCAACTGAAAATCCAGGTGGACCATCACCACTGCCCACAGAAACATAACACAAGAACACATGTAACTTTGCATTTTCTAGTAGCTACATGTTAAATCAGTAAAAAGAAATGGGTGAAGGGGTGCAAGGTAGTTCAGTGGTAGAATTCTCACCTGCCATGCAGGAGACTCAAGTTCGATTCCCAGCCCATGTACTTCTTACGCAAATGAAAGAAACCAATAAAAACAAGCAGGCAAAAAAATTCAGCAAATGGTGCTGCAATAATGGGATACTCAGATGGAAAAAGAATGAAATGTGACCCCACCATACAGCATACAAAAAAAAAAAAAGAAATAGGTGAAATTAATTTCAACAGTATACTTTATCGAAGCCAAAATATATCTAAAAGCCATTTTAACACATAATCAATACTTTAAAAATTAGTCATAAGATATTTTACATTATTTCTCTCATACCATGTCGTCAAAACCCAAAGTGTATCATCCACTGACAACACATCTCAATTTGGATCAGTCACATTTTCAATACTCGATAGCCACATCTGTCCCTATTGGACAGCTCAGGACATCCCTCACATCAAAGGAATTCAGGAAGTCAACACTTTAGTTGCATAGTTGGGCGCTGTAATTTTCAAAGGGATATTTGCGACTCAGGAAACAAGATAGGCATCTCAAATGGCCCCTGACCCATCTAAAACAAACTTCCAGGCACTTCTTCTCACCCCCTCCCAGTGGCTTAACACAGGAGCCTGCATGTTGCTTCTCCGACCCTTTTCAGAGAACTGAGCATCAACCAATCCACTCCACACCCCTCGAGAGGAAGAAAGTTATAAATCCCCGGTTGTAAAGTAATCTAACCCCATCCTATATGCAGACTTGTCCCCAAGAAGCCAAGTGCCCAGTCCACCCACCTCAGCCCTTGCAGACCCACATGGCCCTGTAAGCCCTGCTTTGTGCGTCATTTTCAATGTACTCACCTTTGCCCCAAGTCTTCTTCCTGGTAGAGAGATATAGTGCTCAGCAAAGCGGAGTGCCTCTCTTGAATTGACAGGTCCCCAAGTCTTGTTGCTGAATCCCTAGCTAGGGCACCAGTCCAAGGATTGGGAACCTTAATGGAGATTTATGTCTTCTCATTATGGAGGGGATCCTCCTTTTTCCAAGAATCACTTTTCCACCAGTCTCCATGCTTCTTATTCTGCCAGGATGCATATCCTGAAACCAATTCATCCTGGCTCAAACAAAGACCGTGCAAGGACTTGGATAGAAAAAGACAGAAAATGCTGAAGCTGGGGGCTAGCCAAGGGGAAGAAAATGTCAAAGATTTCCAATTTTTTCCCACTGGATATGTGTACAAATAATCATTCAGCAGCTTTTTCAAAAAATCTAGTACACGATACCTAGTAGAATCCTCATAAATACCTATATATAATGAATTTGTTGTAGGTGAAAAATATAGCCTACACCCTGGGATGGAAGAGGGTCTCTAAGAGTCTCCCAATTCAAGACTCAGGAAGAAATGCTCTTTATCCACACAGTGGAGGTCCAAGCTTCCAATGCCTGAACCCATTACCCACAGATGCCTGGGAGGATAACCAGATTTTTTACTCCCAAAGTCAGTTCCAGTATTCTGCCTGCACTAAGCCTTCCATCCAAACTCCTCTTTCTGTGTGGCCATCAGAACCCCATTTCCCAACAGTAAAGGCTGGATCCAGATCCCTTTCCCTTGGGACCACCATTTCAGGTTCTGCTCATTCTTCTGACTTTAAGCAGACTGCCTCTTCAGTTCTGAGTGTTGGGAATTTGCTTTCCCTCATTTTGACCTCAGTCATACATTTCAAATTATTTTGTTATTATTGTTTTCCCAGCATATCTATATTTGAGATGGCTAGAAGAAGCTTCCACTTCAGCTGAGTCTCCTACACTGACTTCCAGTGCAGGACTTATCTACAAATGCAAATCTGATCATCTAAACTCCCTGCTCCAAACCCTTCAGTGCCAGGGTGCTATAGTAAACTACCACAGATTTGCGGGGTTTAAGCCACAAACATTTATTGTCTCACAGTTCTGGAGGCTAGAAGTCCAAAAATTGAGATATTTACAGGGCCATGCTTCATCTTAAAAAGAAAGGATCCATTCCATAACTCTTTCCTGGCTTCTGGTGGATAGCCAACAATCCATGGAGTTCTTTGGCTTGCAGAAGCTTAACTCAATCTCTACCTCCATCACTTGGCCATCTTTTCTCTATCTGTGTCTAAATTTCCTCTCCTTATGAAGACATCAGTCATATTGAATTAAATTTCCTCTCCTTATGAAGACATCCATCATATTGAATTAGGGTCCATCCTAATCCAGCTTGGCCCCATCTTAACTAATAACATTTTCAAAGATCCTGTTTCCAAATAGGGTCACATTCACTAAACGGGGTGGGGGCGGGGTTAGGAGTTGAACATATCACTTGAAGGGACACAATTCAATCCATAACATAGGGCATACAAGGCCCCTCATGATCTGACCCAGGTTGATTAACTGAGCTGCTTCTTGGGCAATCCCATCTTCACACCCTTTACTCCAAAAGTACTGAAATATTTGCTGTTCCCCAAATCAGCCATGCTTTCTCACACCTCTCTTCATCTACATATGATCCATCTGCCTGGAATATTCTCCCCTACTCCCTCACTCCCACCCAGCCTTTGTAATTCACCTGCATTGCCATTTTTCATAAGCTTTCCTCCGCATCTACCCTAAACAACTGAGTTAATGCTCCACCTCCACTTTTGTGGTCTCATAGTTTGGGCAGACTCTTCTCATAATATATTGGGTCTTAGTTTCCTAGGCCTGCTGTAATAAAGTACCCAAACAGTGTGAGTGAATACAACAGAAACTGGGGTGCACAGGTGGTTCAGTGGTAGAATGCTCATGTGCCAGCAGGAGACCTAGGTTCGATTCCCAGCCCAGGCACCAAAAAAGAAACAAAACAAAATGGAAATTTATTGTCTCACAATTCTGGAGGCTAGAGTCCAAAATCAAGTTGTCAGCATAGGCCAGGCTTTCTCTGAAGTCTGTAGGAAAAAAGCCCATTCCATGCTTCTCTCCTGGCTTCTAGCGGTGGGTTGCCAGCAGTCCATGGCATTCTCTGACTCAGTAATCATGCATTATCTCCATTGTATCCAATTCTCCCTTTTTTATAAGGCCACTGGTCACATTAGAGGAGGGCCTACCCTGTTCCAGTTTGACCTCATCTTAAACAAATAGCATCTTCAAAGACTCTGTTTCCAAATAAGATCATGTGAACTTTCTTTATAAGATTTTAAATATTTATTCTTTAATGCAGTACGTGATTTAATTTTTTTCAACATATAGCTGTGCATTTATCATCACAATCGCTTATTTTCTTTTTTGTGAAAAATAACATATATATATATATATATATATAAAGGGAATAAATTTCAAAGCACATCACAGTACTTAGTTGTAGAACAGATTTCAGAGTTTGGTATGGGTTACAGTTCTACAATTTTAGGATTTTGCTTCTATCTGCTCTAAGATGAGGAGACTAAAAGAAATATCAATGTAATGATTCAGCTGTCAGCCGTGCTCATTTGTTAAACCTTATCTCTCTGTATAGCTCCACCATAACCTTTGATCTTTCTCCCACTCTTTAGGAGTATTTGGGCTGACATTTTCATGTTGGAAGGGGCTGTTGATAATATGAGATAAGGGGATGGAACTAGTTGATGGTGCAAACTCATTTCTAAATAAGACCTTTTGAAGATGTGATTTTTAGTTACAGATTGACCTAGCTGAATCAGGGTGGGCCCCAATCCAGATTATTGGAGGTCTTAAAAAGAAATGGCCTCGCAAGAAGGAATGAAGTTGTGAGTCATACAACTAGATGAATGAAATATCAGAAACAAAAAGACAAATATTATCATGCCTCAGTCATACGGACTAACCATAAAATAAAAGCTCAGTGAACTGAAGTCAAGATTATCAGGTTGGGGCCTGTGGTAAAGAATCCTAGATTGAAAACTCTTACCTCAGTTACATCTATTCAGGGGTTGTGACTGTTATTTCTAAATTCTGAGGTACTGAGCTCTTTGCATATGATCTGGTCATTCCCAGAAAGTTGGAGTATTTATGTGACATCTGAAACTCAGAGTTAGAGCTCTGAAGCTATAAGAGTCGGAAGTATCCCATACAGGAACTGTTTAAAAAGTTGAAAAAGGGATCAGACTTTGACTAGAGTTATGAATAAAGCTGATCTAGACAGGACTGGAATAGATCAGAATACAGAGTAAAGCATGATATTGTCCATATCTTAAAATGCCAACTTCTGTGTGAGACCAAAGGGAAAGATATGTATTTGGTGTAAAATTCATATTTTGGGTAGCATTTACCTAATTTAATTGGATGGTCAGTTTAGTTGAACGTCATGTGTACATGGAATCTTGAATAGGGTATGAGACCTTGTTGATTTCTTTGGGTTAGTGTGATGCCCTGATATATTCCAGAGTAATTTGGACAGTGATTAAAGAAGCATTTGAAAAGTCCCTTTGGGAGACTGGGGAGAAAGGAAGAAATATTCAACTTCACCTTTTGGAGAATTCCTCATATTCTTGCCAGCATTGGGGACAACCAAATCAATAGGTTGAGCATTTGACCTTGGGGTTCACACCTATGAAACTTATTCTTGCAAAGGAGAAGCTAAGCCTACTTAAAATTATGCCTAAGAGTCACCCACAGAGAACCTCTTTTGTTGTACAGGTATGGCCTCTCTCTCTCTAAGCCAATTCAGCCCTTCCCCCTATGTGAGACATGACTCCCAGGGGTGTAAATCTCCCTGGCAACATGGGACATAACTCCTGGGATGATCCAGGACCCAGCATCATGGGATTGGGGAAGCCTTCTTGACCAAAAGGGGAAAAAGAGAAATGAGACAAAATAAGTTAGTGGCTGAGAGACTTCAAACAGAGTTGAGAGGTTACCCTGGAGGCTATTCTTATGCATTATATAGATATCCCTTTTTATGGTGTATTGGAGTTTATGATGTATTGGAGTGATGGGAGGGAAGTACCTGAAAGTGTTGAGCTCTGTTCCAGTAGCCTTGATCCTTGAAGATGATTGTATAGAGGTATAACTTTTACAATATGACTGTGTGATTGTGAAAACCTTGTGACTGAAGCTCCCTTTACCCAGGGTATGGACAGATAAGTAAAAAAATAAGGACAAGATAAATAATGGAGGTAATGGGTAAAAAAAAAAATGGATAGATTTAAATACTAGTGGTCAATGAGAGAGAGGGGTATGGGATGTATGTGTTTTAATTTTTATTTCTTTTTCTGGAGTGATGTAAATGTTCTAAAAATGATCATGATAATGAATACGCAGCTATGTGATGATATTGTGAGCCATTGATTGTAAACTTTGGGTGAACTGCGCGGTATGTGACGATATCTCAATAAAAATATTTTAAAAATCTAAAAATAATAGGGGAATAAAGGGTAAAAAAAATAGGTAGCTTGAAATACTAGTGGTCAATGAGAGAGAGGAATAAGGGGTATGGAATGTATAGGTTTTTTTCTTTTTATTTCTTTTTCTGGAGTGATGTAAAGTTCAAAAAATGAGTATGGTGATGAACACACAACTATGTGATGATATTGTGAACCATTGATTTTATACCATGTATGGACTGTATGTATGTGAAGATTTGTCAATAAAAATATTTAAAAAGAGTGAGAAGGCCACAGGGAGAAGCTGGAAGTCAGCAGAAATTGGAAAAGCAGACACAAGGAGAGAGCCATTCCCATGCGACAGGAGGCAGAAGTGCAAACCAAGGAAACGGTGCTGGTTTGAAACTGTTTTGTACCCCCAGAAAAGCCACATTCTTCTAATTCAATCTTGTATGCGCAGACCTATTGTTAGGTGGGATATTTTGTTTAGGTTTTTTCCTGTAGATGTGACCCACTGTTAAGTACCCCAGAAAAGCCACGTTCTTTTCAATCCAATCATGCCGGTGTAGACCCAGTGTTCGGTGGGACCCTTTGATTACATTGTTTCCAAGGAGATGTGACCTACCCAGTTGTGGGTGGGATCTCTTGATTAAGTTGTTTCCATGGGGATGTGACCCCACCCCATTCAAGGTGAGTCTTAAGCTTTTTACTGGATCTCTGTGTGAAGAGAATAAACGACAGAAAGCATAGCGAGAGCTCAGAGCCAACACAGAGTAAAGAGATGAAACCAAGTGGCATAGACATTTGGAAATGCTAAGCTAAGAGATGAAATCCAGAGTTTGCCCTGGAGAAGCTAAGGGAGGACCCACAGACCCTCAGACAGAAAGCCACTGGAATCAGAAGCTGAAACAATCAACCAGGAGCAAGGACCAGCAGACACTAGCCACATGCCTTCCCAGCTTACAGAGGTGTTCCAGGTGCTGGTGGCCTTTCTTCAAAGTCAAAGTATCTTTCTCTGGATGCCTTAGTTTAGGCATCTTCATGGCCTTGGAACTGTACATTTGTGACCTAATAAATTCCCTTTGAAAAGCCAATCCATTTCTGGTATATTGCATTCTAGCAACACTAGAAAACCAAAACAAAACCCCAAGAATTATGACAATCTATCTCCAGAACACTACAAACTTTGGGGAGATGGCATGGTATTTCAATTTATTGATTTTGGACTTCTAGCCTCCAAAATCATGAGACAATAAATGCTTATTTTTTAAGCCAACCCATTGTATAGTATTTGTCATAGTAACCTGGCAAACAAAGGTTAGAATAAATTTTGCAACTCCTCCTCCCAGAAACCGAATCTAGTGATTTGGTTTGTTAAACCATATACCAGAAATGGAATGGTTTTTATAAAGAGGGCTTACTAAGTAACAAATTTACAGCTCTAAAGCCACAAAAATATCCAAACTAAGGCATCCAGAGAAAGATAACTTGACCCAAGAAAGGCTGATGTCTGTCACATGGGAAGGCATGTGGCTGGCATATGCTGGTCCTTGCTCCCAGTTCTATTGCTTTCAGCTTCTGATACCAGTGGTTTCCTCTGTACACATCGGTGGGCCTTCCCTTAGCTTCTCCGGGACAGAACTCTGGGGTCTGGCTTGTTTAGCATCTTACATGAGAAGGCACACAGTGATGTTTGCTGGGCTCTGTATCTCTAAACATCCATGCATAGGCATCCAGTGTTTGCATTTCCGCCAGCTCTAAAGCAACTGTGTTTTCTCCAAAATGTCTCCCTTTTAAAGGACTCTGGTAAGCTAATCAAGACCCACCTTGAATAGGTGGAGTCACATCTCCATCTAATCAAAAGCCCACACCCACATTTGGGCATGTCACATCTCCATGGAATAATCTAATCAAAGGTCAAATCCATAATTGAGTAGATCAATCTCCATGAAAAAATCTAAACTAAAGTTTCCACCGTACAATATTGAATCAGAATTAAAAGACATGGCTTTTCTGGGGTACACAACACTTTCAAATCAACACACATAGTGATGGGAATGTTTGCTGAAAAAATGAATTAATCTATTAGTCATATCAAAAATAGCAACTCATTACCTTTCTATAGCACTTTCCCAGTAAATGCCTACTTCAGAAACCTGTGCTAGAGATCAAATGACAGGATGGCTGTGAAGTTTCCAAAAGCATGAAATATTATTTTCTCTAAAAGTGATTCATTCAGTAAATAGCTAAATGATATTTGGTTTTTAGACTTCTACATAATGGCATAAATCTTTTCATATAACTTCGTGCATTCATGCATTCAACAGGTATATACAGATTTACTATGGGTCTCATGCTGAACCAAGCATTGGAGATGGTATAATGACTAGGAAACTCTCTGGCCTCAAGGAACGTACAGTTTGGAATTAAAACCCTTGTCAGACTATGCATAACAAGTTGGAGTTCAGCAAACACCCCTAGATGGCTCTGACTATAGCTTATATACTTTCCATTGTGGGCCTTACTTACTGAGCATTCCTCTTATGTGGGTACTGGATGGAACATTGAAATCATGAGCCTCTGCCTTTGGGGAGTGCCTGTTCTAGCAGGCACCAGATGGTCAGAGGAACACAGTTGTCTAAAGTTTAATTTTAATGTTCTGTAAATACTTTTCCCCCTTGCATGCTTCAGAGGATTGGGGCCAAAGAGAGGAGTGGGTGAGAGGAAGGGAGAAACGAAAAACTAAAAATGACAAACAAGGGAAGCAATGATACATTCTCACTTGAGAAATAGCTGAGAAGAGATCGCAGGGGGGTTGTTGTGGGTGTATGCAAATGTATGTAAATGTGACACCCATGCCAGCTCAAATTATCACAGCCTTTTTATTTTACATCCTTGGGGTGTTGGTCAGTGGGAACATTCTCTTGCAGTCTACTGTGCAAATTTATTGACTACTAAAACCTCACTCACCTTCACACTCCATTCGATCATGGGCAAAACATTTTCCCACTGTGGCCCTTAGTATCTTCTTTTACATGACAGTGTTGGATACATAATCTTTAAGCTTTCTTCTAGCTTTTACAAACATTCTAGGTATCAAAAGT
>PVIY010053720.1:0-14558 GCA_004026745.1 Myrmecophaga tridactyla | reverse complement strand
ACTGAGACTGAGAGACGAGAAGTACATCAGGGAGACGAGAAGTACCTGGCAAAGCCCAGGAGAAGGCAGTGGAAATGCAGAGCACAGCAGGGCCAGAGGTCTCCAATCATAGTGTAGGGTTGCAACTGCAAGAAGTACTGGGTGGGGGTGGGGCAAAGGAACTGGGTAGTACGATGGACCCATGCAGTCAAAGACTCCCTGGCTGATACACTGGGCAGGCAGAGCACCATTGGTGGAGTCACATCAGACTCAAGCAGGCTACTCAGGGCCCCAGACACTTCCTTTACAGTAACTCTGGGATTTGCTGTTCCAATTGCTTCTTTCAATCCCCACCCTAACACCTCAGCTTCCTGGTAACCCCACTACACTACACTCCTGGCTCACCCTTCAAGCCCCTGCCCCCCACTTCTGCAGCATCCCTTCCCAGTCTAGGAGCTCAGGAACAAAGGCTGAACTCTTTGGTGTGACACTCTCCAGGTACTGTGTTGCCCACTATTACACCTCTCTCCCAACCCAACCCACCTACCCGAAGCCCACTCCAGCCCTCCTCCCCCTAGAAGCTCTCCTCCTCATTTCCCATGCTGAGAAATGGTGCTTGTGTTTCCCAGGGTCCTCTGTGCTATGTGGTTCCGAGCACAGGCTCTGATGCACTGTAGCCTGGGTGCAAACTCGAGCTCTACCACTAACCCACTCTGTGGCCTTGGGCAAGTTATCTGACTCAGATTTCAGTTTCTTCATAAACAAAATGCACCTCTCCTGGTCACAGTCAAGATGATTATCCACATTTATAGCTAATATTTATGTAGCACTTGCTCTGGGCCAGGCTAGGCACTGGGGTTCACTGTGATGGACACAACTACCCTGGCTCTCATTGTCACAGGGGCCATGGCGAGCTCTAGGCACCAGATGGGGCTTGATGAAGCCCTAAGGAAGGCCGCCTGTGGTCAGGCCTGGGAGGGTCTGAGCCATCAGGGCACGTGTTGGTCTAGCTGTTTCTTACAGCTCTCCCATGACGGAAAATTCCTTTTAATCATTTCCAGCTTGTGGTTGATTTGGGCTCCCCCAGCGGTCTCCCCAGAGGGGCTGGGTCTTTCTAGTCCCCACCCCCCACCAACAACACAGGAGCCAGATATGGAGGGCAGGAGGTCCTAGTACCCTGGGTCTCAGGGAGAGGGCACAGCTGCCCAGCACACCACTGGGGACACTCACTCATGCCAGGACACAGGACACATCCTGGGACTGGCTACTGGTTCAATGGTCCTGGTCTCAGCTACATGGAACAGAATTTCTAACTTTCCTCTGGTTTCATTGCAAAGATGGAAAATGTGGAATTAATCTCCCCTGCAGCATGGTTTTGACTTCACTCAGATTCTAAAGATCTTAAACAGCTATAATAAAAGGGGAATCTCTTTGCTGTGGAGTCTTGTGAGCTATCAAAACAAAACAGAGCTGCCAGTCCTTGCCCCCTGCCCCCAGCATGGCCTCATCTCCTACCACCTCCATCTTTGTCTCCTGGGGCATATCTGTGTATGTGTGTGTATGTATGTATGTGCATTTGTGCACATAGCCCTGATACAACTGTCCTGCTGATGATGCCCTGGCCAGTCCATTGCTGTCTGTGGGGGATGACTGGAGGCCAAGGCACCTACTGGTCTGCAGCCTAGGGGCCTTCTAGTCAGAAGGGGAGAAAGCCAGCCCTCAAGCTGACATCAGTACTGAGTACCAATACCACAAGGACAGAGGTTTTTGTCCATTACTGTATTTCTAGGCCGAGTATCTGGCATACAGTAGGTGTACAATGGGTGCTGGATAGACATCTGGCATCGAGCCCTGTGAGGATGTAGGCAAAGCAGGTCTGTACCTGCCAGCCAGGTACAAGAGACCAAAGGGCAGCCTTCCAGCAGGGATGAGCTGCCTGGCTGGCAAGGAACCATTACCTCAGCTTGGGCCTTGGACTAGCGGACTTGGAGAGGTGTGGGGAGAGGAGAGCAGGCAAGAGGAATGGGCCTCCACCAGCGGGATTTGGGAGGAAAGGCGGGGTGTGTGTGACAACATAGATACAGGAGTTAAGGGAGTGGCCTGGATCCTCCTCCTCCTGTTGCAAGCCTGATCTGATGACATTAAAAGCTTCAGAGGGAAAGGGATAAGAGATCCCCTCCCATGCAGACCTCTGAAATGCTCACTAGCCCAGGATCATACACAACTGATGCACAAAAACAAAAAACCCAACCAGAGTTCTAAAGAATCCCTCCCAATCTCCCTGGGTTCAGCAATAGTGTTTTTAACCACCCCCCTCACCCCAGTCTGCTGCAAACAATACAAAATGAGCTTTCATTCCCTAGGGTCCTGTTTCTGTTTCAGATTATCTCAGGGAGATAGGGGAGTTCCCCAGCCCCCACCTCTATTGAGGATTAGCTCTCTTCAGGAAGTACATGAAACACTATTTTCTATTGGTGGATTATCCATGGGATTAAGGACTCTTGGCTCATTTATCTTCCCCATGGCTTTATATCAACTCCTTTTAAACAGCCTTTTCCATATCATGAATCCCTCCTAAGAAGCAACTCCAAAAAGTGGTCCACTCAATACCATCCACAGAACTGGATGCCCCTGGGACCTGCAGGCACTGTCCAGACGAGGAGAGAGGACCAGATCAAACGATTGCCCATCATGTTTGTTATCGCACAGCGAGGAGGTGGGGGTGTGCGATACTCGGCACTGGCCTGGGTTTGAGCACATCCTTCACCAGCCACATGCTACCAGGGACACTGAGTGTCTGGCTGGGCCAAACCTGAAAGTGCAGGTGTCCATCACTGCTGGCCACGGGCTTTGCTGTAATGACTCCGGCATAAGCCCAAACAGGACTGAGCAGGAGGCATGCACCCGGGCCTGAGCTACCCTCAGCATCTCCGTTGTGCAGGGTCTGACCTTCCTAACAATCCATTTGAACTAGTTAATATATCAAGAGCTGGTAACAAATAATTGCCCCAAGCTTGCTGGCTTCTTGGAAATCCAGAAAACCTCAGTCTAATCCAGAAAGTCAGACCATGGCCCCTGCCCATCAGGCCCACCTCAGGGAGGGAGAGGGGAATGGCCACCAGGGACAGTTTCGCAGGCCTCCCCTTGCTTCTGAAAGTTCCCTGATCCACAGTGGGACAACCCCACCCCCACCCCACCCCCACTTTGGCCAGTTTTCTGGAGTCATCAGCTGGGCTCAGACTGAAATGGGAGCTACAGAACTCCCTCAAATGTCATGCCTTGTTAAGTTCAAAGCCTCTTTCTGCTTTCATTCAGCCACCCAGCCATGGCTAATGTGGGCAAACTGAGGGAAGTGGCCAGCCTGGCTGCAGTCTTCCTGGCCCCTCATAGAGGCACTTGGTTTGGGAGAAAGTGACAAACGGCCCAGAGGGTCAGTCATGGCTTGGTGAATTTCGGTACTATCAGGCCCATTTGGGGCTGCCTGTCATAACCAAAACTTCAACTCAAGGCTCCCTTCTTGTGGCCTGTGCTTGACCTTTGCTTGGGGGGCCCTAGGATCCTCAGAGCAGCAAATTACCCAGAGTTCCCTTCTTTCTTTTCAGTAAAGTGCTGAACATGGCTTCCTTGCACTGGACCTCACTCCCCCTCTGCCCCTTGAAGCCCTCCTTTCCCCGTCTGCAGGCCTGCTCAGAGCCTCACAGAAGAAATCTCATACTGCCATGAAGCTTCCCAGGCCCCAAGGTAATCAGATCTATTGCCAACCCCATCTGGCTGGGGGCCTTCAATCTGCAGCTTCTTCTGGGAGGGGGTGCTTTTTGCCAAAACCACAGACTGGGGAGAAAATGGAAAACAAGAGTTTATTACCAAACCCACATGAGAGTTGCCATTGCACCCCCCAATTTCCCCGCTGTGAGATAACAAACATGAGCTTACCCTGCCTTTGCATGCTGTCACTGCCACATACGGAGGCCTGGGTACCAGCCCTGACTGGGGGCTTGGGGAAGATGCAGCCTCCCTTGCCCCTGCCCCTGTACCTATGAAGCCAGAGGAGCTGTGGGTAAAACACCAAAACGAGCAACAGGGCTGAGGAGGGTGCCTCTGCAACCTGCTACCTAGACACAGAAACCTAGGGTATCCCTGGAACAGATCAGAGGGTGTCTTGGGGCCCCTGTCCCCCAGGAAGTGGTCTCTTAGAGGAAAAGTAAGCATCTTGTCTCCAAACCCAAGTGGTAAGAGCTCAAGCTGTTCTGAATTTTACTTTGGTCAAAGGGTACCCCCATGAATGTTTACAAAAAGGATGATGGCTAACTCCACTCTGGAATGTATACAAAGGTGGAGAGATGTGCTAATGTGGAGAGAGGGTCTGCTTTGTGGAAACAACCATCCACTACCCCTAAGGCACTGCCCATGTGTATATGGTGTCAGGAGGATGGACCCACCCTGCCGATAGTAATCCTGGGGCGGGGTGGAGATAAGGTGACTTTAACTCTATTCATTCCCAACTTCAGTCTGGGGGCACCTGGAGGACCAGTTTCCAGGGAAAATGATAGAACTGCTTTAAAATCTGGTGTCTGTCTCCAACAACAACAACCAGCCTGCCCAGGGCAGAGGGCCTGAGACCCCCGGGGAGTGGCCAGGCAGCTTGGGCCACAGCCCAGCATTCCTGCCTTCCTCACTTGTGGGGAACGGTCAGGATCATTTGTGTGGGCACAGGGGTGCCTGGAAGCAAACAGGCCATCCTTTCTAATTCTCAAAGCAAAGAGGCAAACATCCTGGCCTTGCTGAGTTAGGTCAACAGTTACAATGGCCTGGGCTGGTGGGCCTATCCTCCTGCTGCTTTTCACTGTGTACATTTTTATGTCCTAGAGCCCAGCAGCCTCCATGAGTCACAGGAAACTGAATGTGACATCACAGCATTGCTTTGGACAGCCTGAAGCACAAAAACAGTTGGAGAAGGAATTTCATAGTTCGCTTAGTTTTTTAAAGAAGCAAGATGTGAAACTAGAGTAAAAAATAACTTTGCTGTGAGCCTCTGAAACAAAACCACCAAGCTGCTCGTTGGGCTGGGGTCTGGGCCCCCACAGAAACCTCCCCAGGTCCTGGCATGGTCCGTATCTCTGCATGCTACCTACCCCCTTGCCCTCAAGGAAGGGTCTCTGTGTTCAGCAGCACCCCAAAAGAACATCTAGGCCAAAAAAGCACCAGGTCAGGGCCTCTGTCGGGATCCTGGCAGCCAGGGCCTCCAGGTGTGGCTATAGTGGGAGGGATCCTGCCTATGGGTGGATGTGAGGGTCAGTTCATTAAAAGGAAGCCCTAAGAGAAGCCTGGCCCCACCGGAGATGCTGACCTCTGCTG
Organism: Myrmecophaga tridactyla; assembly: GCA_004026745.1. Taxonomy (NCBI): domain Eukaryota; kingdom Metazoa; phylum Chordata; class Mammalia; order Pilosa; family Myrmecophagidae; genus Myrmecophaga; species Myrmecophaga tridactyla. The sequence continues at coordinate 9,224 of PVIY010053720.1, read as the reverse complement.
CCCAGCTCCTCTAGAGGCAGATGGAAGGTGTCTAAAATCTACATTATATAGATAAGGAAACCCAGGCTTACCCAGGTCCACACATATGGAAAGAAGCAAAGCTGGGCCAGAGTAGCAGGGGCTTCTGATTCCTGGTCTGGGCTTTTCCTCATATCCTGCCGCAGACACCTCTGTGGTAGACCCAACTTTCTCAGGCAAGACTTGAGGCAGACACAGCGTGTAAGTGACCCCTGGGGCAGCCACAAGAAAGATGTGTGCTCTCTTCAGAGTGGGGAGGGTAAGGGATGGGTTAGGCTCACAGCAGAATCTCTGTGGCTCCAGGGATAAAGATGAGATCTGTGTGAGAGTCGAGAAGGAGGAGGCAGGCAAACAGTATGGGGTACGTTCTCGGGACCTCAGCCCTAACAGCTCCTGAGAAATTTCCATCAGGTTTTATGAGGCAAAAGGTGCCCCAAAGAAAAACCTAAATTCCAGTGAGGAAATACTGTTCCCCCCCAAACATTACAATAACTATTTAAAGAATGGCTGTTACAAGAAGTATACGTTCTTGATGAGTTTCTTTCTTGGCCCCAGAGGTTTGGGTACAAGGTTCAAAGCTCTGATCTAATGGGTCTATCCTCATGCCCCATGTTCCATCCCTGATTCCTGTCTGCACCCCAGTTCACTCATCACCTCTTGTGCCTTCCTCCTTCCTGGGACCTGGAAGGAGGACCTTTTCTCCCTCTCTCTCCTTTCATCCTCCTGCCCAGCCAAAGCACTAGAGTCCAACTAGCAGCTCAAACGCATTCCTGGGACTTGAGTCCAGTGGTTAGAGTCCCATGGAATGCCCCACTCTTGCCACTCGTGCTATCTGGCTGCTCTAATGCTTTTGCACACTGTCCCTCTCCCCCAGTCCGGCAGTGGAAGCTGGCTTCAAGGCAGATCCAAAGCTGGGGCAACTACAAGGGCTGCCTCCTGGGCTGTGACAACTCTACCCCTTGTCCTGCTACTGGACACTTTGCGTCCTTGTCACCTAGACCCTTAGCAAGGGTCAGGTCCTGATTCTGCCCTGCTCAGTGTCCCCACTCAGTAAAGCCCAAACTCCTGGGCCTTCCGTCACAGGCCCAGCATGTTTCCTCTGCACAGTCTTCCATTACCCTCATAACAGGACCCCATGGTGTCCTTGACCTGGTATGCTCGATGCCCACCTGATATGCTATTCCCAGCTTGCTCTGGCAGTCATAACTGCCCCATTCTTCCTTGGAGGCCTAGCTCTGACATCAGCAGAATCAGTCCTGGGGTTTTCCTGAGGGTGGGACTGGGTCTTATACAGGGCCTAACACAGAGAATGGGCTCAGTGAGTACGTATACATAAAGGTAATCTGCCGCCTGTACGCCAAGGGCCGAGAAATGGTTCTTCTGAGCAGATAAGAGTCTAGTTTATAAGAGGCAGTGGGGAACTGGGAAGGAGGGAGGGCTATTTCTGGTGCTGTTATGAAGATTCCCTCACCCAGGCCAGGGGGGCCTGGAATAATAACAGTGATGACAGTAGCAGCAGCAGCACCTACAATGTCAACCAGCTTCCCAGGGGCTGACTCATTTGATCCTCACAGGAGGTCTATGAAGTGGGTATCATTATCCAAGTTCCAGAGTTGCAAACCAACACAGGGAGGTTGAGTGACTTGACCAGGGTCAACAAGCTAGGAAGCTTGGTGAAGCTTTGCTTGGCCTGGCTCAGTTTCTCAAACTCTAGGCCTTCACTTTGTACAGTGGGACCACTGAAGAGATTGCCCTGGAAAGGCTTGAGATTGGCCCGGAGAGGACTAAGGACTGGTACCAAATGGGCCACAAATATTGACAGAGGAGTCCTCGCCACGTTGGGTCACACCTGGCCTGTTGAGCAGGAAGGCAGGCTCTCAGGTGTGTGATTCTGTGATGGGGTGACCTGTTCACGTAACTCCTTCAGCAAGCATGACTGGCCACTGCCCACCAAAGTCCCCGTGGCTATTCCCTGGAAAGATGTTCTGCAGCCTTGAGGTCCTAAAGGACCTGGAAAGGACAGTTTCCCTTTCAGAGGCCACTTTGATGTGGACTTCCTTGTGGCAGGAGAAAGGGCAGTGAGGTAGGAGTGGGATGGAGAACAACAGCTTGATTCCAACAGACATCTTTGAAATAGGAAACACTGCTGGGGTGGCAAATACCCACCCCTCTCCAGAGCCCAAGGGCCTTCAGGATTGTGTCACAGTTGGGAATGCCCTCCAAGGTGCAGAACCTGAGGCTCACAGGTCAGCAGGGAGCCCAGCCGAGCCTGGCTGTAGACCCAGAGAGCTGGGTCAGTCTGGATTGTCCAGAAAGGACACTGCCATGGGCCTGCCTCAGCCAGCCTGATCCCAAAGGGTGGGCAGGGGATACCTTCTCCAAACTGGTGGGGACAGTTCTGGCTGTGGCTGGAACACCTTGGCTAGATCCCCAACTCCAGGTCTGGGAAATAATCGAGCCTAAGAATAGCACAGCCAAGTAAATGAAAATCCACCTTGTGCAGTTCTGAAAATGGATTCCCCCTCAAGGCCTCAACTAGGGGCCTGGTCTATAGAATCCAAGCTTCCTCAGGATGTTGAGACCACAAAGAACACAAGTTCTCATTTTGTGGCATCCAGGTACACACAGACACGTCAGCTCTGGAAAAGCAGGTAACTGGCTGGCATGCTTGGTGTATGGGTCTGGTCAGGGATAGACAATTCGGCAAAGGGGCTCAATGATGTTAGGATAAGGGTGTAGGGCCCAGGCACAGGCCACACAAGAGAGCCTATACTTTTTTCTCTGTGATGCAAATTGCTTGCAAAGTTACTATCATACTTCCTACTGACATGTAACAAAACCTGTGTGTGCTCCTAAATGACAGGGAATGTTTTTAGCATTATATTCCTCTGGATCCATTGAAGCTATTTTTACCGTCCTCTCAGACTTATTTTCCAATTTTATCCTATAAAGTTCTAATTGATTCCACTTTCCTTGATCTCTCACATGACGAGGCCGTGAAGAACACTGAGCAGGCTGAGCAATTTCTGATGGGTTTGAGGTGGGGTATTTAAAAAAAATCCTTGCACGTTCTTCACATCTCTCACTCAGCACATGCCTTCTTCTCAAGGGTTAAGAGGCTTTCAGAAATGTCTGCAAGACATGCCCCATAGCCTCGCAATACCCAAGACACACTGACTTTTCTCTCTACTGTCCTTCCCTTAGTGGGTCCAATGTGCACAGTCCTGTCTGGGACACGCTGGGGACAGTGTGACATGAGAGGAGGAGCTTTTCCCACTTTGTACAAGTTCTAGAGTGGCAGGAAAGGTGGCGGTGCTCCTGTGGCTCCATTTCAGTCCAAGAGTTTGAGGTTGTCTTGCATCTCGTTGGTGGGCTGAAGTGGGGAGCAGTCTCCCTTGCTGCTGCCCCTCCCTTAACACCACTCTCTTTCCCTTGTGGGCTGCATGCGTTCCTCCCATGGCTTTGATCTACCGATGAGCTGGCCCAGGACAGAGGGTCTCAGAGTGCCAGACTGACATCAAGAGTCAAGCAGAGAAGGGATCTGAGGACATCAGGCTTATCTTAAATCCCAATACGGAAAGTTTCTATTGGGCCTTGACATGGCATGGATGAGTGATAAGAGTCAAGTTAAGATTTAAATCACTCCAAGAACCAGGGTCCTGGGGCACACACAGCTATCTGACTGGAAAACAGTCCATTATGATTATGTTTTTAAAAAATCCAACACCCGCTAGCAAACTTCAACGGGTCCAAATGCCAGGCTCCGTGTAGACAATGGGGTGAACGTGCACCATGGCCTACCTGGGTGAGGACGTCCAGCTGGCCCACAATATGCTCCAGCGTGCTGGTCAGCGTCTGGGGCACGCTGAGGGGCTCCTGGGGCTGGCTCTGCACTGACTCCTGACTCCTGCCTCTGCCTGGTGGGATGGGGAAATCCACTTCAGTCTATTTAAAAAGAGACAGAAAGAAAATACACTCCCTCAGTCCTTATTCTGTGCTTGAGAAAACACTGAGAAACAGCCCCTTCAAGCAAATAAATGGGAACCCACCAGTAAACTTGAGAAAACAATTTTCAAATGTCAGTGGGAAACAGCAATGTGGTAGTGTTTCCATGTCCAGGCCCAACTCCCAGGCTTTTCTTTCTGGGCAGCGGCATGAGTGGTATCAGCGCTAGGCAGTCTGTGCTGGGGAGGGCCTGGAAGGGTTGGGAAGGTGGGCCAGCTGGTATCCTCAACTGGCTTGGAGAGGCCCTCAGACAGGCCTGGCCAGGCAGTGGGACTGACCCACCCCTTCACCTGGCTTGCAACCTCCTGTCAGTATCTCAGTGAGTCCAAAGACACTGATGCCCCATCGGGCCCTGAAGTCCCCCGTCTTCCTCAAAAGCTCAAGTCTACTTCCCCAGCACAGGGATTTTTCAGGCCATACTAAAGTCTTCCAAAGGCCTCAGTAGCTATGACCCAGAACTGAGGGGATGTTCTAACCCCTACTCTGGTCCAGGTCCCCTGGGAAAACAAGGATTTCTGTGTGAGTACCCATCTTCCCCAAGGACTCCAAGAACTCTAGGGGTTCAGTATTTCTGCCAAAGACAACTCAGCCCTGAAATGCAGAAGACCTCCCCAGTACAAATGATTTCCTGAGGGGGCTCACTGCAGTTCAACATGTGTCCCCCAAAGTCAGCCACCTGCCTCATGCACATGTTAAGTAGGGTGAGCTTCCCAGAGCCACTGGGTTCCTGAGGGCAGGGTCAGTGGATGCCTTGATTCTGGTCTTAGAACCTACAATTATTCTGTAGACTTGTTCCCTGTAAGAATGACGTTCTCAGTGATGGCCCCAAAGCCTCAGTTGCCCTTAAACGCAGCCACACTTGGGGCCCAGGGTTTCAAACTGCTACCTTACTAATGGACATTCCAAATGCTACCACAGCACTCCCAGCTGAACTAGTCCTCCAGAGCTCTGCTGCCTTCGGGAGAAACTCCAAACCCCTTTGCACACTGGCCAGGCCTGCCTCTTTCTGCAGCTGTCTTCCTACACACTCATGCCTGGCTCCTGTGATCCTCTCCATTAGGGGTACCCTCATCCAACCCTTCTTCTCCCCTGCTCCAAGCATCCTGTCCTCTCTTCACTTTGCACACAATACTCCACTGTCTGCTCTATCCCTCCAGCTGCTGCTTCTCCAGAGCCAGGATATATGAGTGGAATGAATCTATGCCAGCCTGCCCACAGGGCCAGCTACCTGCCCTTGTGTCTGTGCCCTCTCATCACTCCTCTCCCCTCTAGACTCGGGATATCAACGGGCTCAAAATTTCACCACAGAGCCAAAGCTATTCCATCCATCCCATCCCCAACCCATACTACCTGCCTACCTGCTCACCGCCCGGCCCTGCCAATACTCTAGGCTGCCTATAGACCCACCAGCAGCAGCAGCGTGCATCTGCTCTGAATCTACCCATCTCTTGGACTAGTCAACAGTTGCCCAGCCTTGGGAAGATGCTCTGTCCTAGACATGCCAATCTAGATGAACATCAGAGTTCTCCTTGAAAAGAATCAAATCAAAGATGATTCCCAATCAGCAAAAGAGGAATGCAAGGGCAGTTTAGCACATGGACCCTACCTGCATACTTTCCTTTACTGGAATTGTTTTAATCTCATAGATCATAAACCCTCAATTGTACATTAATTTGAATTTGGAAAAACACAGGCCCTGGTGGTTAAAGGGAAGCTCGAAGGTGAGACATGAGCCCAAGGATATGCGTGAGAACAGGAGCAGCACATGCCCACATGCCTGCCAGCACATCTGCCATGGGGCTATGGCCACTTGGTAAGAACTTAGCCCACCAGGACTCCAGGAATCAATGTACTTCAAGATCTCAATGCCCATCTGGAAGTCCATCCTAAAAGGAGACATTTCAAAAGCCCCATGGGGAGACCAGTCTTGCCTGAAAAGCTTTCACCCATGGCGGCAGCCCCCAGCCCCCAGGCAGTTCTGTCAGAAGACACAGTAGAACAGAGGTGAAGAACAATGACTCGCTGCTTAATGGGCAACCGGATCACGAGCTAGACAGGCCTTGCCTGAAATCTGAGCCCCATCACTAACAAGCAAGAAGCCAAAGCTCTCAGGGTCTCCACTTCCTCTCCAGAATGGGGGAAATGACTGGGCCTGCCTTTCAAAGAGCCATGGGAAGCATTAATCAGAAATCACTACCAGGCCTCATGCGAGAAGTGTTCACAGTCCTGCACCCACTCCTTCCAAAGACCCCCCTTCCAGCTACACACAGTCCTCCCCAGGACCCAAGTCTCAGTGGCTCCCCAGGAAAGGACACTGGAAGGAGGGTAGGGGCCAGGCAGCCCTTTTGTCCTGACAGCCTGCATCCTCTGGGAGTGGGCCAGACAGGTCTGCCTACTGCCTGAGAAGGAGGAAATGGAAATCCTGAGTGTTTCTGCAGAACAGCCCAGAAACAGCGCTGAGCTGAGCCTTTGGAAACAGAGTAGCCACAAGGAGGTGGGGTAAGCACCACCTACTTCAGCAACAGAAACCATTCCTCTGAGCCAACGTTGCGCCTCAAGGGAGTACTGAGGACAGCAGCCACAGTGCTCCTGGCCCAAAAGGTGGCCTTTGGAAAAAAAGGCTGCAGGAACGACAATGCTTTCCATGGACTACCAAGGGGCTGCGCAGAGATCCCATTTCACGACAAAGGAAACCAAGGCTTAGATGGAAGTAATTGCCCAAAGGTACCCTGCCTCAAACCCCAGGCTTTGCTCACAAGTCCAGAGTCCTGCCTTGTCCTGGGACGTTTCTCCTTGGACCAGGACACAGTCCTTCCCTGTCTCCTTGCCCTTTCTTGGCAGCAGATGTTACAACTGTTAGCCCACCACCAGTCTGGCATTTAAGGCAGGGCAATCGCTGTTGTTTACTTGCCATGTACTATGTGCCAAGGTTTTTACATGTTACTAGACTTAATCCTTACAATAGCCCTTTGCAGAAAGTGTTACTAACTTTTTATTTTTCAGATGAGAGGCATAAGCCCAAAGAGGTTAAGTAGTGTACCCTCAAGTCATACAGCAAATGACAGAGATGGGATCTGAACCCAAAGTACAGGCTCTTTCCTGTTATCACACAGCCTCTGGCAGGTGACTATAGCATATCTCCTCTCTGCACTCCCCCAGAGGCTCCCCAGCTCCTAGTCTAACAGCCATTGTGTCACTTCCCCCACACTGCCTGTCCTGGAATGCCTGCCTAGCAAAGAGTTGAATGCAGAGCAGGGCCTTCCACAAACACTCAAAGCCTCAAAGAGCCAAGCCCACCACAGTGAAATTCCTATGTAATCAAACCCTCTCAGTGTCTGCACTGCAACAAAGAGCCAGTAGCCCCACTCCATACAGCCCAGCGGCCACTCACCTGCACTCGAACACTCTGGAAACAGGGCATTTCCATGAGAGCTTGGCAAATAAGTGATAAAGCAGAGATAAGAAAAAGACAGGCAAAGGGTGAGAAAAGACATACATACCAAGGCTCTGAGTAATGACAGTGGCAGAAGAACCAGGGCAGCATTTAAGGAAAAAAAACTCATATTAGTGCTTTGCCTGATCAACATCAAAGAGTCCTAGGGGCTTTGCCTAATGGGTCTGAGTTAGGTAAGGTATCTCATGAGTAAAATCACAACAGAGGTTAATTCCTCCCTGCCCCCCCACAAAGATCAACACCAAGCCAACAGCTTTTTACTTTCATCATATATAAACATCTTAATATCAAAAAGGAATTTTAAAAAAGGGTGGGGGAAATATCAAAATAGATGGATCTATTTACCTTTGTGGAAATCTCACTTGGGGTCTGTGGGTGGGATTCTGGACTCTCACAGGAAGAGTCTATAATGTTCTGCCCTACCTTGGGGTCTGATTCCTTTGCTGTGAGCCTGTCATATACCACCAGGAGCTTAGCACCTCACACACAGTAGGAATTTCATAAATATCAATGATTTGATGCTCAGCCACACGAACACATGGGTAACCCTCAAACAATTTCATTAAAAAACAAAACAAGACAGCTTGCAGGTCTTTCTTGCAACAAGAAACCAACCCATCTGTCTCTGGCTTGACTGTGCTCTCTCTCATTTTTTCACCATCAAGATGCAGGTAGAGAAGGAGATTTTCCTAGGATATAGAAAGTTAACAAGTGTTAATTCCATCCAAACAAGAAAAAGTGCAGCTCATCTAAAAGAATCACCTTGAATCAGAGAGCTGAGGTGAGAGAATAATCAACTACCTTGAAATCTAAGCAAAGACAGACATCTTCAAGGAGAACTGGATGGCAGCATTGGCTCACCTGTGGCAAATCGTGGGAGGAAGGACACTGGGTACCTTATAAATGGGTAAGAAGAACTGAGTTAAAATTTTTAACAAATCACTAAAGACCAAGTATGAGCTAGAGTGAGAGTGCAGAACCCCTGGGAACTGTACGAGTTGTTGCACCCAAGGAGAATTTGCATCCACTTGCAGGCTCTTCTCCCCAGACCTCCACTGGGTGCTCATGAGAAAGACTGAGGACAGGGCAGCAGACCAGAGTAAACCTTACTTGGAGTTTGCAGGCCTGGAGGGAAGGAGTGAACATAAAATAAGGCATGAAGTCTTCTTCCCTATAAAACTAAGGCCTTAAGCTATTGAGGGAAGGGAAAATCCTCTACTCATGAGAGATAGGCAGGAAACTATCCCAAGCTGAGATCACTGAAGGTCTCGTACAGCTGAAGGAAGGGCAGAACCACCAAAAATTCTCTACTTCGTAGACCCAAGGACAAAGGGCCTGCCTATGACTGAAGCTGGGCCAGGCCAACAGAGAACCCAACAATCTCCTACTACAAAACTGCAAGGAACAACAGCTTTCCTTCGTTGTCTGGGAAGGGCAAGACATGAGTGGCCAAGTCCACAGGGAAGGCTGAAAGCTGAAGTGGAGCAGAAACATTGAGAAAAGCCTTCCAATATCCATACCTCTCCCCAAGTACAACACTAAAACTAAGCTCAACTCCTGTCAAGACTCACGCTTTACTTCAGTCTCTACTGTTCTAAGCATGTAGTCTGTTGTTCTAGTTTGCTAGCTGCCGGAATGCAATATACCAGAAACAGAATGGCTTTTAAAAAGGGGAATTTAATGAGTTGCTAGTTTACAGTTCTAAGGCCGAGAAAATGTCCCAATCAAAACAAGCCTATAGAAATGT
>PVIY010053719.1:0-14532 GCA_004026745.1 Myrmecophaga tridactyla | reverse complement strand
ACACACACACACACACACACACACACACACACACACACACACACACACAGACACAGTTCAGGGCTATTGCACATGCCCCATGTCTGTCCTGGGAGACAGTCTTCACTTTCAGCTTCTTTTTGCAGACAAATCTCAGCAAGATGGAATAGTTTTCCAGATATCCTCTGTATGATGGTCAAGGACTATCTGAAGTCAAAAGAGTTTGGGATTGAATTATGGCTTTAGCATTTGCTGGCTGGGTGACCTGGGCAGACAACTTGTCCTCAGTGTCCTCATCTGTACAAAGGGGATGGCTGTATTCGCCTCACAGAGCTACTGCAGAGATCCAGTGGAACCATACACACACACACTCACACACACACGCACACGCACACACACCAAACTGGTATTCATAATTGCCTGTCCAACAGAGCTGCTACTTCTGTTTTTGTGCCATGACCCAGTTCTTGAAAGGTTTAGACCAGGTCAGTGAGAGCTTTCCCATCGCATTTAATAAGCCTGTTTTAATGCAAAAGGTCACTCAGGGTGATTGGCTTTACATGGGAAGACAGGATTAAGATCTTCTAATTCACACATTCCCAACAGGGAGGGGCAAAAATTGGTTCTTGGAGAAGTAAAAGTACCTTACTCTTTTTTTATGTGTATTAAGCACAGATATACATACATTACACAGATAAATATAGAGTGTATCTTTGCCATTAGAATTTTAAGGGAGGAATAATTAGGAAAAAATTCGAAAAGACTCTGTAGGCAAAACTGCTGTTAAGCTTACTTTGGGAAGTCTTCTGTTGCTCAATGGAGAAGCTTCTGGCTGTGCTAGGAAAGAGTTTGAGGGATGGGCAGCCCAGCCTCTGACTGAGAGAAGCATGATGTGTACAAGGTGTGGCATGGGCTTTAGAGTGAGATAGAACTGCTTTAAAACCCCTGCTCTATGATTTCCTACTCCCGTGACCTTGAAATGCTGATTCACCTCTCTGGTCCTCAGTTTCTTTAACTCTAAGAAAGGAATTATAGCTGTGTGGGAGTCAATGGAGAAAAAACCTGGAAAGACACTATAACTGGCACCTTTTTGTGACACCATCCATGGCACGTCAATCACCCTAATTTATTCAAGGCCAAGTCTTCTTCTCATTCCTGAGCATTTACTGTGCTCTCTCTCATCTCTCCCTTTCCCATCTTCTGGCTCCACCTGCTCCCCTATGCATGCACCTGATGTCTTTCTCTGATCTGGTCCTCCTCCAATGGAGAAGGCCCGCCCAGGCCCCTATCAGCTCCACTGAAGGTTTGAGTGGGAGTAGACTGTCTTGTCAGTCCCTGTGTCCTTGCCCATTCAGCCTCAGCAATAATGCCAAGCCTATCAGCAGGCATTCCACTCCCAGCTTCCCGCAACCATCATCCTGCATCACTCAGATGACAGTTTGCTTTGAGAGACCCAGGCAAGGCACGGGCAGTCTTCCCTGTGAGGCCTCAGAAGCCCAACTTTGCAGAGCTGGTATCTCATGCTCATGCCCAGTCTGGGATCCCTGCATCTCCAGCAGGCTGCTCTGGAGCTAGACCTTTCACATCGGGCTCCCTACGCAATTATGAATAGGAGGCAGAGAAAAGCCAGGAGCAGAGGTGCTGGTGTCACGCTCAGAAAACACTCAGATTTGCCTTCTTCACAGCCAACTGCTACTACTTTGCCTCAGTTCAACTGAGACAAAATATTTTTGTTTTAGTTCATTAAGTTGCTGGAATGCACTATACCAGAAACAGAACGGCTTTTAAAGGGAGAATTTATTAAGTTGCAAGTTCTAAGGCCGTGAAAATATCCAAATTAAGGCACTAACAAATGGATACCTTCACTCAAGAAAGGTTGATGCTGTCTGGAACCCCTCTGTCAGCTAGGAAGGCACATGGTGACATCTGCTGTCTTTCTCTACTGGCTTCTTCAAACAGCTTCCCCAGGGGTCTCTGGCTGTGTGAGCTCTGTCAGCACTGAAGCTTTGTCCAAAATGGTTTGTTCCCTCTTAAGGGATTCCAGTAAGCAACCCCACCTTGAATGGGTGGAGACACGTCTCCATGGAAACAACCTAATCAAGTTACTACCCGCAGTTGGATGGGCCGCATCTCCATGGAAACAATAAAAAAGATCCCACCCAGCAATACTGAATGAGGATTAAAGAACACAGCTTTTTCTGGGGTACATAACAGTTTCAAATCAGCACAATCCTCTTCATCAATATGCTTGGCTCTGAACCTCTTCGTATTTGGTGATTTCTGTTCACTCATTGATTTATCCACTCACTCATTTAATCACTTATTATTCAGGTAACATTTATTATTCATGTACTATTTGTCAAGTTCTGGGCTGAGCATGCTGGCTCAATCCTCAGTGTTGGCTCAATTCAACGCCTCAAAGTACATTCAAGCCATGGGGGATCATAAAACTAATTCTTTGTTTCTGCTTGGTCATAAGTCTCATGCATAGCTGCCCAAATTGACGGTATTCTCTTTTCTCTAGAGCTAAATTTCCCAGGGATTTTTATTTTATTTTATTTTTTAATTACCACAATGTCTGTGTCTAATCCCTAGGAAGGAGAAAGTTTAGCTCAATGTGATATCTGTGCAAACATCTGTCAGGATGAGACCAAGCTGCTAGCACAGGGTTTAATAAGAAGCAAGGGGGAAAGGGATTGAATTAAAGGGAACAAGAAAAATGACCCATCTCAGGTTCTCTTGGAAAAAAAATGATTTCAATCATTTCACTCCTAACCCAATGGCTCTCCTCAATTTTTCTTTCCAGAAACTGGCAGATCCAACAACTTCCCAGAAAAATGAGTAAGGGTTGGTAACCTTTTTCCGTATAGGGCCAGATAGCATAAGGTTTGACTTTGTGGGCTGTAAGGTCTATATTATAATTACTCAACTCTGCCCTCATGGCTGGAAAGCACCAAAAGACAATATACAAAGTTCTAGTTTGCTAGCTGCCAGAATGCAACACACCAGAGACAGATTGGCTTTTAATAAAAGGGGATTTATTTCATTAGTTCTTCAGAGGAAAGGCAGCTAACTTTCATCTGAGCTTCTTTCTTACGTGGGAAGGCTCAGGATAATCTCTGCTGGCCTTCTCTCCAGGCCTCTGGGTTCCAACAACTTTCCCCAGGGTGATTCCTTTCTGCATCTCCAAAGGCCTGGGCTGAGCTGCGAATGCTGAGACGAGGTATGCCGAGCTGCTTGGGCCGTGCCACGTTGAGCTCTCTTATTTAAGCACCAGCCAATTAAGTCAAACGTCATTCATTGCAGCAGGCACGCCTCCTAGCTGACTGCAGATGTAATTAGCAACAAATGAGGTTCACATACCATTGGCTCATGTCCGTAGCAACAAAACTAGGTGCCTTCACCTGGCCAAGTGGACAACTGAATCTAACTACCACACAAATAAATCGACTTGGCTATTTTCCAGGAATACTTTGTGGCAAAAACAGGTTGGCTTTGGCCTGTGGGCCATAGTTTGTCCTGCTCTGGGTTACAGCAAGTCATCATGAAGGATCTATATGGAGGTGACTCTGAGAGCTAGAAAGTACCTTGATGGGCAGTGATAGCAGATGGTTGAACTATCTCTGCATGGCCAGTGGCCATTTGCTCCCTTTTTGTGATGGGGAGCCTCCACTTCCCCAGGCAGCTATTTCATCCATTCCTTAAGAAAGCTTTTCTTTGTATTACCTGAAATCTGTCTTCCTGCACCTCCCTTTTCTGGTTATTGGGGACACACAACCAACCCCAGACACTCTTGCACAAAATAGCTTTTTGAATGTGGATTTCTTCCTGACTCTTCCTTCATTCGATAAAAACATTCTAAGTTCTTGTGTTTCTTCTTCAGTCAGCATGGCTTCAATTTTTCTCCCTCTTCAAATCACCCTCATCTTGTGGGATGCTAGCTTTAGACAGAAAGTCAGGAAAGTAGGAACTGCTAATGTAGGCAGAATAGGTTTCAGCGTCTACATTGGAAACTCAGCGACAAGTAGACTGGCTTCGGGAAGGCCCAGGCTTCTCCTCGCGTTGATCAAGGAGGATGGTGCTTCTCTGTTCGGCTGCATGTGGGGTGTGAGGTGTCAAGAAGGCACTGGGTAAACCATTAAGGTCATACCTAATTGGATGCCATAGGGAACGGTCAGGGCTTTTGAGGAGGGCTGTAACTCCTGGAATGTGCCAGAGCATCTGCACTGATGCAGAGAAGGGAGAAGTCCTGACCTGAAGAGTTATGACACAGAGTGGGGGCCCAGGAGAGTCCATCTGGGCATGTCTATTGGGGAGATTTGGTATTTATCACTGTGCCAACGCATCAGCAGAGACCAGACCAGGAAATCTGCCTGGGGACTCCATCAGCAGAAACAGGGTTTTATTCACTGGTGGTGTCCAGGCACTTGAAGGATTCCTTTGTGACTCCTCAAACAGGCTAATTCTGATTTTGCTGATTTCTGCAGGCAAAGCGTGCTTAATAAGTATCTGAAGGGTAGGGACTAGGAAAGACTATGTTATCTCTGCCCCCTGCCCCCCACTCAACCCTTCTTCCCATGTCCCCTACCAACACAGGCCCGACACAGCTCTGAAAGCATGGTACTTACTTTGCTAAAACCTATCCTAAGTCCTCACTGCCATCCCACTCTACCCTGCCAGCCGCATACCTAAGGCTATTAAAACAGGCTTTGTAAATCACCTGTCCAAATTCTGAAGAATGCAGACCAACCGGCCCAAATGATTTTAGCAATTGCTCCTCTGCAATTCTAGGATTCTGAAAACAGGCCAGACTCTGGGTGATAAACCAACCTTATTTCTCCAAGTGAAATGAATTACTAACCACCTCACTGCTTTATTTTCCCACTGAAGGAAATGTAACACAACCGCTCCAAGGTTATTTTTCCTTGTAAAAGTGTAGTAAACTAGTGTAGTAAAAGACCAAATTTGTTTTCCCTAACACTCCAATATTGAGTTCATCTTCTTCCTGGTCCCTCTTCTTCCCGGTAGATAAAGTCATCAAGAGATTTTAAGGTAATCTGTTCATTTGGTCATTTAAAGCTACAGGTTGAGAATCTATTGTGTGTAAGGCTAGGTACCAGAGATAAAAATATGAAAACATTGTCTTTATCTTCTAAAATATTGCAATATAGTTTGGGTGATGGTCTTATTGGCAGGGACAGAGAAGCAGAAATATAGGGTGTAATGAAGGAGGCAGTATTCCAGCCGAGTTTTCTAAGGAGAAGCACTTGTCTGTAAAGTGGAAATGATTTGTACAAAGGCTTGAAATGATCAGCAGATTTGGATATACCAGATCAGAGAATGAGAACCATTTTTTTTCATAATTCAAAAATATTCGAATTAGATGCCTTTCCTAGAAAATAAAACCCATATTGGCTCCAAATTTGGTCCCATGATTGGCACTCTATTGACATTGACCTCAGGCCTGATGTTTGAGGTTTAGTCTAGATTATCTTCATGCATTCATTACTCTATTGTGGACCTGCAAAATGCCATTCACTGTGGTAGGTAATGGGGATTCCTCATGTAAGGTTGGAAGCAAATACTGATACTGAGTTTGGGATATAAGATATTTCTTTGGAACCAATAACTATGAAAGGACAGGGGAAGAAGAAGAAGAAGTAAGAATGGATGGAGGGAGAGTTTGAACTAAGAGGCAGACCCAATAAAGCTTCCATTCATCCAGGGTTTCTCAATCTCGGTAGTATGGAAATAGAGTCTGGATAATTCTGTGTCACTAGGAACTGTCTTGCATATTGTAGGATGTTTATCAGCATCTCTAGCCTCCACCTGCTGGATGACAGTAGTGTCCCCTCCCCCAAGTTGTAACCAGAGAAAGTGTCTCCACAAATTACCAAATGTCCCCTGGTAGGAAAGGGGACACAAGTACTCCCCAGCTGAGAACCACCCAGTGGGCCGTCAATAAACATTTTTGTCCATGCCACATAAATGCAAAATGTCTCTGATCCTCTTCTCTTATTGGGATGCAAAAGTACACATTCACCAAATCAATGGCTGCATGTATGCACCTAAGAGTGTTTCAATCTGCTCTAGTAAAGACACAACAGCTGGCATGTGGGCTGCCATCAGGGCTATTGCTTGGTGGCCTACAGTTATCCTCTAGGGTCTATCTGGTTTCTGCAGAGGCCACCCTAGTGAACTGAATGGGAACATGATGGGGACCACCGTACTACCTGAATCCTAAGACTCCTGAGGATGGCACTTTCCTCTCACATCCCTCTCAATCAGTATTGTGATTGTTGGTTGTTTACCTTCATGGCTGGTTGGGAAGGCAATTTTAGAGGCTTCCACTTGGTCTTCCCCACTTTTATGGGTCCAATGTGGAGATGGTGCCACCAAGTACGTCAGTTTCTATTGTACATTCAGGGCCCAGGGAAATGACCAGAGGGCGGCCCAGTGGACCAACCGTGGACCTGAACTTGGAGCATCCTCCATATGCCTTCACTCAACTGGGATGTAGTGTCCTAATGATGGTTTGGTTCTTTAGGTGTTATGTAAATTCAGATCCTGTGTCCAATAGTTTTCGAGATATTTGGTGTTCCTCTTTTCCTTGTATTCAGTTATTGAAGTAACTGGCCACAGATCCCTCTCAGGAAGAACCATGGGAATTGTTACTATGTACACTTGGCTGTAGTGTAGCAGGGTCTTTCTTCAATCAGTGAGGGCTCAAGTTCTGAAAAACAGCTCAATTTTGGAAGTTGAGCAAAGGATTATGACTCCTTATTGGGACATCTGCCCTCGATCCTTGATTATTATATGAGTCAGGGTTTCCAGAAACAGAACCAGAAGGATATACACACAGTGGGAGGGGGGCTGATTTATTTAAGGAATTTACTCAGCAATTGTGGGGGCTGGCAAATCTGAAATCCATAGGCCAGGCCACTAGCTGGAAGTTCTACTGAGAGTTGATGCTGCAGTTCTTGAGGCAGAAATTCTTCTTTGGAAACTTCAGTTCTTTGCTCTTAAGGCCTTCAACTGATTGGATGAGGTCCACCTTCATTATCGATGGTGAGCTCCTTTACATAAAGTCGCATCTACAAAATACCTTCACAGCAACATCTAAGTTAGTATTGACTAAATAACTAGAAGCCACAGCCTAGCCAAGTTAACACTCAAAATTAACCATCCCAATCATTCATCTTGATTTTATTTTGAGAAGCACTCTTGCTGGCTGTCCATATATAAATATTTTTTTCTCTAGGGATGCCCTATTCTATTAACCTTTCCCATACTTCATTTTGTGTTCAGCCTGCTGGCTGCCACTCTACCTTGCTGGTCATTAGACTCGTTGTGACTGCCTTTTGATGTTTGAGTGCTATCACCTGTCTTCTAGTCTTCATGGCCCTGTCATCCCCATTGCTATGCGTATTCCCAGGTCAGTGATCACATCTCCCACCTTCAGCTCTGGCTTGTAGAGGAGGCCACTACTGAACTTTTTGAAGATGCTGATATCACTCTCCTCAGAGCAGTCCATATGATCATGGGGAATGCTGTATCCTTCAGGCCATGTCTTCAGAATAAAAAGAGTTAGAAGACTGGGTGGGGAGCCAAAATCTTTGTGTACATTGTGCTGGTTTGCAGCTATTATGTACCCCAGAAAAGCCATATTCTTTAATCCTCATTCAATATTGTTGGGTAGTGTCATGGTTGTGTTCATGTGTCAATTTGGCCAGGTGGAGGTGCCTGGTTGTCTGGTCGGGCAAGTGTTGGCCTGTCTGTTGCTATGAGGACATTTCATGGGCTTAAATCATGACCATGTTGGCTGTATTTGCAAGCAGCTAAGGGGAGTGGCTTCTGCAATAAGTGATGCTTAATCTAATCACCAGAAGCTTTTAAGGAGGATTAAGAAGAGACAATCACTCATCCTGCTTCAGTCAGCCAGCCTCTCCTGAGAGTTCACTGAGGAACTTCATTGGAGCTGCCAGTTTGTGGCCTGCCCTACAGATCTTATATTCTACCATCCCCACAGTGCCCAGCCAGCCTTTCCTCGGAGTTCATTGAGGACCTTCATTGGAGCTGCCAACTTGTGGCCTGCCCAGTGGTTTCTATGGAGGTGTGTCTCTACCTATTAAAAGTGGTGTTGCTTACTGGAGCCCTTTAAGAGGGAACCATTTTGGAAAAAGCTTTAGAAACAACAGAGCCCACCCAGGCAGAGATCTTGGGAGATACTGAAGGAAGGTGCCCCCAGGGAAGCCTTGTGAAATGAATAGAGAAAGATAGCAGACATGTCCATGTACCTTCCCAGTTGATAGAGGTGTCCAGAAGCCAAAGACCCCAGCCATGTGACTTCCCAGCTGACAGAGCTGCTCTGGATGCATCAGCCTTTTTCAACTGAAGGTAACCTCTTGCTGGTGCTTAATTTGGACATTTTCATGGCCTAAGAACTATAAACTTTCAACTTAATAAATTCCCTTTTAAAAGCCATTCCGTTTCTGGTATATTGCATTCTGGCAGCTTAACAAACTAAAACATACAGCCACCCAGATGTCCCCTCCCAGGCTAGCACTGGCAGAACTGTCCTGCCTTGGTTGGGTATTTAGCTATTTTTCAAGTTTATCCACTTTTTTTCCCATAGAGTCAGAAACTAGAATATAGGATACCAGAGTTCTCAAGTTTTAATATGTTTTGTAAATATTCACTTTATCATGTTGAGGAAATTTCCTTCCATTCCTAGTTTTCCAAATTTTCTTTCTTTTTTTTTTTTTTTTAATCAATAAGGGATGTTGCATTTTGTCAAATGTCTTTTCTGCATCAATTCAGGTGATGATGTGTTTTTTCCCATTGTCTGCTTAATGTGGTGTATTACATTAATTTATTTTCTCATGTTGAACCACACTTGCCCACCTGGAAGGAATCCCATTGGATCATGGTGTATAATTTTTTAATGTACTGTTGGATTTGGATTGCTAATCTGATATTAAGGGTTTTTTTCCTCTGTATTCATAAGACATATTGGACTGTAACTTTTTGTTTGATATTTTCATGTAACGTTGATATGAGGGTGATGTTGGTCTCATGGAATGCATGTTCCATCCTCTTCAATTTTTCTGAAGAATTTGAGCAGGATCGATGTTAATTTTTTTGGAATTTTTGGTAAAATTAACCTGTAAGATATCTGCTTTACTTGGCTGCTGATATCTTCTATTTCTTCTTTAGTCAGCATAGCTAGTTTGGGCGTTTCTAAGAATTTGTCCATTTTATCTAGATTATCTAATTTGTTGGTGTACAGATGTTCATCATATCATCTTATAGTCCTTTTTTATTTCTTTGGGGTTTTTAGTAAATTCCCTTTTTTATTTCTGATTTTAGTTATTTGTGTCCTCTCACTTTTTATTTTATTGATTTTTTGTTAGTCTAGCTATAGGTTTGTTGCTTTTATTGTTCTTTTAAAAGAATCAACTTTTGGTTTTGTTGATTCTTAGGTTTTTCATTCTCTAATTCATTTATCTCTACTCTAACCTTTGTTATTTCTTTCTTTCAGCTTGCTTTGGGTTTAGTTTGCTCTTCCTTTTCTAGATCTTTTGGTTTTGAGGTTATGTCTGTGATTTGAGATCTATTTTTCTTTTTTGAAGTAAGCATCTAGAATTTTTTTGCACAGCACAAGTTTTGGGAGGTTATGCTTTCATTTCCACTTGCCTCAAAATATTTCCGAATTTCCCTTGTGATTTTTTCTTTGACCTATTGGTTACCTAAGAGTATACTTTTAAAATATCCATATATTTTTTAATTTTCCATCTCTCCCTCTGTTATTGATTTCTAGCTTCATTCTACTGTGGTCAGAGTAGACACATTGTAAGATATAAATATTTCTTAATTTATTTGAGACTTATTTTGTAACCTAACATATGGTCTATCTTGGAGAATGATCCATATGTGCTAGAATATATATTCTGCTGCTGTTGGGGAAAATGTTCTAAATAAGTGTGTTAGGTCTAGTTGCTTTAGGGTATCATTCAAGTCTTTTCGTCTTCTTATTGATCTTCTGTCTTGATGTTCTATCCGCTATTGAAAGTAGTTTATTAAGTTTTCCTACTACTAATATTTAACTGTCTTTTTCTCCCTTTGAATCTGTCAGTGCCTGCTGTTAGGTGCACATATATTTATAATTGTTATGTCTTCATTTTGAATTGACCTCTTTAACAATAAACTACCTTCTTTGTTCCTTGTAATAGTCTTTAGCTTAAAAAGTGTTTTTGAAATTGATATTTGTGTGGCTACCTCAGCTCTCTTTTGGCTACTATTTGTATGGTATATTTTCCTTCCATCCTTTCGCTTTCATCCTGCTTGTAACTTTGAATGTAAAGTGGGTCTCTTGTAAACAGCATATAGTTTGGATCATAGTTTTTCACCCATTCTGCCAATTTCTGTCTTTTGATTGGCAAGTATAATCCATTTACATTTAGTGCAACTGCTGATAACGCAGGACTTTCTTCTGCCTTTTCATCTTTTGGTCCCTCGATTTTTCTGTCAATGCCTGCTTTCACAGTTATTTGATATTTTGTATTGTTGTACCATTTTGAGTCCCTTCTCAATATATTTTTCATATAAATGTATATTTTGTTCACCGTGGGGTTAAATTTTACATCCTATGTCTATAATAATAATATTTGATTTGCTACCAACTTAATTTCAATAGCATGCACATTCACAATTCATATCCTCCTTTCTCCCCCCACCATTTTTTGTACTTTTTACAATTATAACTTTGTACATTGTATGTCTAAAACCATTAATTTTTTATTACTTTTTATGCATGTCAGCACCTATAAGAAGTAGGGTTACATACCAAAAAATAAAATACAATAGTACTGTTTATTTACCGGTGTGGTTACCTTTACTGGAGATCTTTATTTCTTTATACCTCTTTGACCCACTCTCTAATGTTCTTTCAGTCTGAAGAGCTCACTTTAGCACGGCTTATTGGGCAGGTCTACTGGTAATGAAGTCCTTACGCTTTTCTTTATCTGGAAATAGTTTAATCTTTCCTTCATTTTTGAAGGAAAATTCTCGGTAAGCAATTGATTTCTTTTAGTATTTTATTTCATACCACTATCTTCTTGTCTCCATGGCTGCTACTAAGAAATTAACACCTAATATTATTGGGATTCCCTTGTACATAATTGTTGCCTCTTTCTTGTGGTTTCAGTCCTTGTTCCTTGTCCACTGGAGAGCTCTGGATGGTTTGATCAGTATGTGATGGGGTGTGGCTCTCTTTGAGTTTATCCTGTTTGAGTTTGTTGGGCTCCTTAAATGTTCATATTCATGTTTTTCTCTAAATTTGGGGAGTTTTCTGCCATTATTTCTTTGAATATTCCCACTTTACTATGTGCAGTGTGCTTCTCTGCCTTCAGGACAAATTCTGGGAAGGTGAACTCAGACAAGCTTCCTTGTTGGGTTTGTCAGACTTTCTCCCATTAGACTGGCAGTGATACCCACAAACCCCAGTATGCATGCAGGGGCCACTCTGCTCCCCCCAAAACAAGGCCAGGGGACCCACAATGTCAGAGATAGTTGGTTCCACCCCACATTGTGGAAGGGGTAGAGAGGGGCCAGGAGGGTTCCGGGAGCTTCTTTTGTGGTTTTGGATTGAGCACTTGTCCAGTTAATGCAACCCCTGTACCTGTTGTCTGTAGCTTTGAGGAAGGTGGCTTATAGATTCCTCCACCTTTGCCGAGCGGTGGGGGAACAGTGGCTGTCCTCAGATCCAGCCCCAGTGATCAGAAGTAGCTGATCAAAAGCAATAGTCAAAGGTCAGATCCCACCCCTGGAGTCTGGAGGCCGAGGTCCATATGTCCCACCCTGGGACTGGCTGTGCTGGGGCCCGAGCTGCAGCCGGCCCTGCGGCTCGCATGAGGCTGGGGGATGGGGTGGGGGATGGCGGCACTGCAGGGGTGAAGTTCATGGGTGTTTCCACAGCGTGCACACAGAAGTCTTCCTCCCTCTCTTCCTTGGATGCTGCACCGTGTTCCACTAAGCTCCAGAGTTTCAAAATAATTGATTCAGACAGTTCCTGCCAGAATCAATAGTTCTTTCGGTGGAGGGCTGGATTCTTGGAACATCTTATTCTGCTATCTTCCCACAATCCAACCTGTTCTTAGTAAAAAGATCTGCACTAATCTTCTACTTTTCCTCGCTCCACAGTGGGAGAAGTGAGCTGCTTTGGAAGCCACCAAAGAACCCTTTTGGCCTTCATACCTGCTTTCATTTGCCTGGTACCCTCAAGGGAGAGCAACCGGGGGTCAGAGGAGGGCACCTGGGGTTCAGGGGAGGGCACCCAGGGGTCAGGGGAAGGCACCGGGGGTCAGGGGAGGGCACCCGGGGGTCAGAGGAGGGCACCCGGGGGTCAGGGGAGGGCACCCGGGGTTCAGGGGAGGGCACCCGGGGCTCAGCGCAGGGCACCGCTGTCATGGGAAGCCCAGGGCCCGTGGATGTCCAGGGACTCCACAGAGGACAGTCTCCAATTGGGCTGCATTTTCAGGCTTCCCTCATCTGCCCTGACGCTGCTCACTCCTCTTTTCATAGGGGGTGGGCTCTGGGGGTCACAGAAGAGTGAACGGAAGTGTCACAGGAAGGGGCTGAGGAGGTGGGACGACTGGGAACAAGTTGTAACCAATGTAAACTGTTCTCCAAATTGCTCCTTTACTCCGGACTGAAGAGCCAGGGGCCTCGCATCACCCACAAAGACCTCACCGCACCACTGAAGGCGGAAGACCAGTGAGGACTGTGCACAGCGTATTTTTCTATTGCTTTGGGATCCACGTGCTATCATGGTGGGTTCTGGGGTCCTGGGCTGAACTTAAAGTGGAGGAGGTAAGAACCAATAACAATAAAAGCCCCTTAACAGTAAAGGAGGGTTTGAAATTACCAAGCAAGTGAGTGCGAGCTAATGCCTTTCTCTCCACAGCTAGATCCATCTGAGGTTGGCAGGGAAAGACAATCCCTTTTCTGCAAAGAAAGGAACACGGGGGTCACTGAACTGCCCAGGGTCACGGCAGGTGGGAGGCAGTGCTGGGGCCCCGCACTGGTCCCCAACTAGCTCAGCGCTTGTCCGCCTCTCCAGGCTGTCCCGCAGGCAGCTGAGACCCATAGCTGCGACCAGAAGCCCGCTGGCCCTGGCACCGTCCTTTTCCTGGCAATGTGGAATGAGCAAGGGCAAGCTTTCCGCGCCATCCTTGGCAGAATCCTGAGACTCATCAGCTGCAAACGAGGAGGGTAGCTTGAGCCAGCACCGGCTCCCTCTGGCTTCAGAGGCATGATCTGTGGTTGTCTCAGAGCAAAGCGGTGGGGGCCCCCATCTCTGGCAAGCGCTGGGCCGTCAGCTGCCAGTTCGCAAGTGGGGCTCAGGAGGAAGCCTGCCGAGGAGCACAGAGCCTAAGACAGCTTGGTGGCAGCTCCGGGAAAAGATGAGATAGGAACAGGTCAGCAGGACAGACCCGGCCACCCAAGCCTGGACACCAGCCTGCAAGGGTGGAAGGTAGACGAAATGGCAGCTCCAGAAAATGGCTCGGACCCCAAGAAGAAGGCTGCGCCAAGGTCACAAGACTCGCAGCCAATCCAGGTAGAATTAGAAACTGCAGCTCCAGGAGAGTCCAGGCCAAGACTTTCCCGCTGCAGCCCAAAGCTCTTAAGGAGCCCTGTCTTGATGCTTAGCAGCCATCATGTTCCTGACCTTCGCCCTCTGTCCAGGCAGGGCGTGGCTGTGAGGGTGGGGCCCCTCCATCAGCCCCCACCCAATTGGCTCTGCACCATGGCACCCCCACCTCCGCTATGGCAATTACTGTTACGCTCTCCCCAAGTTGCCATGGAAAACATGCTCCCCTCCAGCTCCTTTCCTGCTATTCTCTATCCAATTTGTTATCAAGTCCTGGCGGCTTTTATTTTAGAATATCCTGCCTGGCTGTAATTTCCTTTCTTTTCCTCTGCCTTTGCTGAAATCTTGGCCTGCCCCCTGGTCGCTCCATCCTCTGCGCCCCTTGCCCCACTCCCTCCTGCCCAGGGGGCCCCTAGCCATGCATTTAACCCCTGGGCTGGGCACAGCTGGGAGTAAAACAGAAACTCCAGGCCTCAGGGGCTCCCACCTCAGAGGGGGGATTCAGACAGTACACAAGCAAACAAGCATGTGTGTATACAGCATGCTAGAAAGATAAAAAATATGGCATCGAGGGACACACACAGGCATGAGGGCAGGGCTGCCTGGGGAGAGGGAGTGACCCCCTGGGTGCCTGGGAAGAGCAGGCAGGCAGGGGAAAGAGCGCAGACCCTGGCATAGGGTAGGCTCGCGTGCCTGAGCGAGAGGGACCCTGAGAGGGGAGTGGGGGGGGTGTACAGGGCACCCGACTGGGCCACTAGGGCCTTCCCCGCCATTGGGGGATATTTGGCTCTTCCACTGAGTGAGAGGGTTCAGAGCCCAGGGTGTGGGGGGCGCTGACTTACATCTTAAAAGGACCCTTCCGGCTGCCTCTTGGAGTACAGACTTTCGGGGTGACACCAGCT
>PVIY010053718.1:0-14562 GCA_004026745.1 Myrmecophaga tridactyla | reverse complement strand
CTTGCCCAATCAGATAACAGGTACCACAACTTGGCCAAGTTGACACGTGTCCCTAACCATGACAGTGCCACTCTTAAGTACTTGAAAGATGCAGAGATAGTGATTCCCACCATATCCTTATTCAACTCTCCGATTTGGCCTGTGCAGAAAACATATGGGTCTTGGAGGATGAAAGTGGTTTATCATAAGCTTAATCAGGTGGTGACTGCAGGTACAGCTGCTCTACCAGATGTGGGATCATTGCTTGAGCATATCAGCACATCACTTGGTATGCAGCTATTGATCTGGCAAATGTTTTTTTTTTTTCCTCAATAGCTGTCGGTAAGGACCACCAGAAACTACTCAGTTGACAAGACCAGCAGTATACCTTCACTGTCCTGCCTCAGAGGTATATCAATTCATCAACCCGATGTCACAATCTTGTTCACAGGAACTTAGTCACTTCTCCCTCTCACAAGGCATCACATTGGTCCATTACATTGATGATATCATGTTGATTGGACCTAGTGAGTAAGAAGTAGCAACTACTCTAAAATTATTGGTAAGGCATTTGTGTGTCAGGGATGCAAGATAAATCCAACAAAAATATAGGGAACTTCCACCTCAGTGAATTTCCTAGGTGTCCAGTGGCATAGGGCATGTTGAGATATTCCTTCTAAGGTGGAGTATAAGCTGTTGCATTTGGCCCTCCTATGACCAAAAATGAGGCAAAAGACCTATTTGGCCTTTTTGGATTTGGGAGACAACATATTGCTCATTTGGGTGTGCTACTGTGCTGGTTTGAAAGGATGTATGTCCCCTAGAAAAGCCATGTTTTAATCAAAATCCTATTTTGTAAAGGGATAATAATCCCTATTCAATACTGTATGTTTGAATTTGTAATTAGATCATATCCCTGGAGATGTCATTTAATCAAGAGTGATTGTTAAGCTGGATTAGATGACGACATGTCTCCACCCATTTGGGTGTGTCTTGATAAGTATCTGGAGTCCTATAAAAGAAGAAACATTTTGGAAAATGAAGGATATTTGGAAATGTGGAGAATGCTGTAGCACCATGAAGCAGAGTCCACCAGCCAGCAACCTTTGGAGATGAAGAAGGAAAACAACTCCTGGGGAGCTTCATGAAACAGGAAGCCAGGGGAAGAAACTAGCAGATGATGCTGAGCTCACCATGTGCCCTTCCAGATGAGAGAGGAACCCTGACCATGTTCACCATGTGCCTTTCCAGATGAGAAAGAAACTCTGACTGTGTTCACCATGTGCTCTTCCACTTGAGAAAGAAGCCCTGAACTTCATTGTCCTTCTTGAACCAAGGTATATTTCCTGGGTGCCTTTGATTGGACATTTCTATAGACTTGTTTTAATTGGGACATTTTCTCAGCCTTAAAACTATAAACTAGCAACTTATTAAATTCCCCTTTTTAAAAGCCATTCTGTTTCTGGTATATTGCATTCCGACAGCTAGCAAACTAGAACAGCTAGTCTCCTATTTTCTTAGAGACCAGAAAACCTGCTAATTTTGAATGGGAATGGGAACAAGAGGAAGTTCTGCTGTGGAAGCCATTCTGCCATTTGGGCCATATGATCCAGCCGATCGAATGGTGCTGGAAATGTCAGTGACAAATAAGGATGCTGTCTGGAGCCTTGGGCAGACCCCTATAGGAGAATTACAACACAGACCTTTAGGATTTTGGACAAAGCTTTACCAAGTGCTGTAGATAACTACTCTCCTTTAGAGAAACAACAGTTAATCTGCTACTAGACCTTAGTAGAGACTGAATACATAACAAAAGGTCACCAAGTTACCATAAGACCTGAATTGCCTATCATAATCTGGGTGTTGTCTGACCCACCAAGCCATAAAATTGTGTGCGCACAGCTGCACTCCATCATAAAATGGAAATGGTATATAAGAGATAGGGCCAGAGCAAGTCCTGAAGACACAAGTAAGTTACATGAGGAAGTGGCATAAATGTCCATGGTCCCCAGTCCTGCCAAATTACCTTCTCTTTTCCAGCTCAGAGATATGACCTCTTGGGGAGTTCTTTACAGTGAGTTGACTGAGGAAGAGAAAATTCCAGTCTGGTTTACAGATGGTTCTGCACAACATGCAGGGACTACCCGAATGTGGACACCTGCAGCACTCTAATCCCTTTCTTGGATGTCCTTAAAGGACGGTGGTGAGAGAAAATCCTCCCAGTGCATAGAAATTTGAGCAGTGCACTGGTTTGTTCATTTTGCTTATAAGAACTGGTCAGAAGTGTGCTTGAATACTGATTTATGGGTTGTTGCTAATGATTTGGCTATATGTTCAATGACTTGGAAGGAGCGTGATTGGAAAATGGGTGACAGAGAGTTCTGGGAAATAGGTATGCAGATATACCTTTCCGAATGGGCAAAGAACATGAAGATATTTGTGTCCCTTGTAAATAGTTACCAGAGGGTGATTTCAGCAGAGGAAAGTTTTAATAATCAAGAGGATAAGATGACGCATCCTATGGATACTAGTCATCCTCTTTCCTCAACCACTCCTGCCATTGCCCAATGGGCTCATGAACAATGAATGGTGGTAGGGATAGAGATTATGCATAGGCTCAGCATCATGAATTTCCACTCACCAAAGCCAACCTTGCTTTGTCCACTGCTGAGTGCCCAATCTGCCCCAATATGGTCCCCAACATGCTACCATTCCCCAAGATAATCAGCCTACTACCTGATGGCAGGTTGATCACATTGGACCACTTCCATAATGGAATGAGCAGCAATTTCTTCTAAGTGGAATAGCCACATACTCTGGATATAGGTTTGTCTTCCCTGCTGTGGCAGTTACTTGGGGTCAACTTGGCCAGGCAATGGGACTTTAGCTCTGTTGCTCTGGACTTGAATCATTAGTGTGTGAAACTCATTTATGGCTGATTACATATGTAGTCAGATAAGAGGAGTGCCTTCCAAAATGAGTGATGTTTAATTTAATTAGCTGAAGGCTTAAAAGAGATAGCTCAAACTATCACTCACAGCTAAGCCCAGATATTTGGAAATACAGAAAGGATTTGCCCCAGGGAATGCTGTTTGAACCCAGAAGCCAGGAGAGCAGGCCAGCAGATAGCCCCTGGGGCCTTCCCATGTAAGAGAGAACCTCAGATGAAAATTAGCTGCCTTTCCTTTGAAGAACTATAAGTTTTTAACTTAATTAATCCCCTCTTTATTAAAAGCCAATCCATCTATGGTGTGTGCATTCTGACAGCTTTGGCAGTCTAGAACACCTGCATACAATGCTTCTGCAAAAACTGTCTTCTGTGGATATACAGAATGACTTTTCCACTGTTGTAGTATTCTACCCAGCATGGTTCTTGATCAAAAAACACATTTAAGAGCAAATGAAGTGTGGGATTGGGTACATACTTACGGAATTCTCTGGTCTTATCATGTTTCCCATCACCCAGAGGAGTTGGATTAATAGAATGGTGGAATGGCCTTTGAAGATCCAATTATGGTGCCAATCAAGTGGCAGTATCTTGAAGAACCGAGGCAATGTTTTCCAGGAGCTGTGTGTGCTCTGAATAAGCATCCCCTGTATGGCGTTGTTTCTCCCATAGTCGGGATTCATGGGTCCAGGAATCAAGGGGTGGAAATGGGAGTGGCACCACCCATTATCACCCCTCGTGACCCACTAGGAAAATTTTTTGCTTCCTGTCCCTAAAACCTTAAGCTCTGCTGGTCTACAAGTCTTAGTTCTAAAATGAAGAGTCTTTCTACCAGGAGACAAAGCAAAGATTCCATTGAACTAGAAGTTAAGACTGCCATCTGACCACTTTGGGCTTTTCATGCCACTGAATCAACAGGCAAGAAAACAGTTTACTGTTCTGACTGGGGTGATTGATCCTGAGAATTAAAGAGAAATAGAACTGCAACTACACAATTGAGGTAAAGAGTTTTGCTGGATTACAGAAGATCTCCTAGGGTGTCTCTAAGTACTACCATGACTTGTGATCAAAGTCAAATGGAAAACCGCATCAACCTAATCAAGACAGGAACTTCAGAAATGAAGATTTGTGTCTTCCGACCTGGCAAAGAACCACAGCCAGCTGAAGTGCTAGCATACTGAGGGTAAAGGGACCACGGAATGGGTAGTAGAAGAAGGTGGTGATAAATATGAACAATGGAAATAAGCCAGACACAAAAGGATAGATACTGTATGATTCCACTTTTATGACCATCATAAAGGTATAATTGGAGGCTTCTATTACAGCATAAAGAGAACTAAGAGATACATAGATGCTGGAGATGAGTGAGCTGTTAGCTAATGAGGTTGAACTCCAATGTATGGGAATAGATAGAAGTGAAGGTGGTTCTCTAGTGGGTCTATAAGTAATATTACCATACTGAAGATGAAAAAGATAGACTCACTTGTCCCACTGATTAACACTATAAGTATAAATTAATTCTTGCAAGAATTACTTCAAAGATATGATTCATGTCCAAAG
Source organism: Myrmecophaga tridactyla (assembly GCA_004026745.1). Taxonomy (NCBI): domain Eukaryota; kingdom Metazoa; phylum Chordata; class Mammalia; order Pilosa; family Myrmecophagidae; genus Myrmecophaga; species Myrmecophaga tridactyla. The sequence continues at coordinate 10,076 of PVIY010053718.1, read as the reverse complement.
AGTGTTTAAGTTCAGGGCACAGGGTGAAAACTGCTATTGCATGCTATTATGGGCTATGTTCAAAAGGAAAACATCAGTGTGATCAAAGCAACAGCAGAGGTAAATAATGGGAGAAGGGACAAGAGTTAAGAGGACATTTAGATTTCCTATTTGGTGAGGGTGTGTTTATTGGTTTTCTTTCTCTTGGGAGTAATGAAATTATATAAAATTGAGCATGCTGATGGACTGTAGACTTTTGGCACTATACATGATGTCTGATGAATGCAGGTGGCTAAAGCATGCACTGACTATGAAGTACATTGGTGAATGATGGCGTATACTTATGAACAAAATTTGTGCTGCTACAAAAAGGAATGAATTCGTGAGGCATGCAATGATGTGAGTGAACATGTGGGACATTTGGTGGGGCAAAATGAGCCAGAAATGAACAATGCTATGGTCTCCTTTAGAAAGTGCTTATAAGAAAACAGGACCCTAGATTGTAAGCTTTTATAGCAGATGCATTAAGTCTGCAGTGATAATTATTTCTGGATCTTGATAGGCTGTTATATATATATATATATATATATATATATATATATATATATATATATCTTGATTTTTTAGATATAAAAATATAACCTGATATTTAGCAATAAGAATGAAGCTGATCAGGTTGGAGTTAAAGTTATTTGTAACACAGGGGTAAGGAAGACAGTGTCTATATTATAGAACCACACATACTCTTTGAGGCCAAAAGAAGAAAGATTTATTTGATCTGGAACTGAAATTACCTGTATCATATAGTCTAACTCAAACTATCCGTTTAGCTCATTTGAACAATTGAAACGCAGGGACCCCAGAATAAGAAAGAGGTCCTCTAATCCTGTATATATTAATGTAATGCCTAGATACATCCTAGAGCATATTAAGCAAATAAGGGAAAAGTATTGGCAAAGCCCCTTGAGGGATGGGAGAAAAAATATGGTCCTATTAAAACTTAACATCTGGGAATCCCCTCATAATGTGTCAAACTTTAGGGACACCCAAATTAATAGGCCATGCCTTTGATCCTGAGGCTTACTATTGTGAAGCTTATTTAGGTAGTGGAGAAGCTTAGCCTACCTATAGGTATGCCTAAGAGTTACTTCTGAAGGACCTCTTTTGTTGCTCAAATGTGGCCTCACTCTCTCTAAGTCCAACTCTGCAAGTGAAATCATTTCCCTCCCCCCTATGTGGGACATGGCATCCAGGGGTGAAAGTCTCCCTGGTGACATGGGAGATGATGCCCAGGGATGAATCTGCCCCTGGCACCATAGGATTAACAATTCCATCCTCATCAAAAGCAGGAAAAGAAATGTAACTAATAAAGTATCAGTGACAGAGAGAGTTCAAATAGAGTTGAGAGGTTATTCTGGAGGTTGCTCTGCTGCAAGCTTCAGTTAGACCTTTCTACCTATCATAATTTGTCAACCCCCAACCAGGACCTTTTCAGCCAATCCTAAAGAATACCTAGGGCAATATATAAGATTCCATAAGGGTTCCATACACTAGAGTAACTTTCCAGATTCCTACAACCTCCAGAAGGGTGTCTGGGCCAGATAATTCCTGAAAGTTAGAGGGCCCAGACTCTCCAGAACATCAGATAGTTCCATCTCCCTACCCCATATTAGTGACAGACCCTTCCAACATGAAAAAATTAGAGTGGCCATAGCCCAAACACCCCTAAAGAGAGGGATGGAAAGATCAAAGCTGATGGTGGGGTCATACAAAGAAGATATGATTTAACAAATGAATATGAATACTGAATCATTAAATTGATATCTCTTTTAGTTTTCAGTATCTTAGAGCAGCTAGAAGTAAAAATCTAAAATTGTGGAATTGTAACCAATGTCAAACTGGGAAATATGTTCTACAATTAAATATGGTGCTGTGCTTTGAAATTTATTGTGCTTTGTATATACGTTATTTTTCAAAAAAGAGGAAAGAAAAAAGTCAATTGTGATGATAAAAAATATCTAAAACTCCTAGCCACCTCTATTCTGGAGCAGCTATAAGGAAAAATCTGGAAGCATATGGTAGCCCATGACAAACTCTGATATCTTTCCTGTAACTCCTTTTGAAGAGCGTTTTTAAAACTATTGCTTTTTTATTTCTTTGCTTTGTATAAATGTTATACTATAAAATAAAAAAGTTAAAAAAATCTGAACTATGACCACTTGACCAGTTACAGAAATGATGACTGTGATACTATGAATATTTCCTCCCTGCTTCATTATGAGTATGTTTGCATTTATACGTAAGCAATTATCTTGTTTTCCTTTTATCATATGACATAAAGTTGTATTGTTCATGTCATATTATTTAAGTAATAGGATATGAAGTTTAAGAGTGAATGTTACCTAAGGACTTGTGCCCTATTCTGGAGAGATGTAGTGCATTTTTGGTTGTGTGCAGGACAGTTGAGTATTGTTCAGCAAAACATATGTCTGTTTTGGAAATTAAGCATGTTTCAAGGTAATGTGTATAACTGCCAAGTTAATGAGGGGTGGACTGTGATGGTTAGGTTCTGGTGCCAACTCAGCCAAGTGGTGATGCCCAGTTGTCTGGTCAGGCAAGCTTGGTCTGACCATTGCTGCAAGAATATTTCATGGGTGGTTGAAAAAACAGAAGGCTTGTGTATTAAATCTTCAGTTAGGTGATTGCATTTGTGGTTGATTACATTTGTGATAAACTAAGGCACATCTCCCCCCAATAAGATAACTCAATCAGTCCAGGGCTTTTAAGGAAGTAGAGAAACTCTTTAACTATTTCTTCAGCCAAGGGACCTCTCCTGTTGTTCATCTGGACCCTTCATCAAAGCAGTAAAAAAATCTACACAAAATCTGTACCTGCCTGTTCTAGTTTGCCAGAGGCTGGAATGCAATAATGGAGATTTAATAAGTTGCTAGTTTATAGTTCTAAGGCCAAAAAAAGTCCCAATTATAGCAAGTCTATAGAAATGTCCAATCTAAGGCATCCAGGGAAAAATACCTTGATTCAAGAAGGCCAATGAAATTCAAGGTTTCTTTCTCAAGTGGAAAGGCACATGGTGAACATGGTTAGGATTTCTCTCTTAGCAGGAAAGGCACATGGTGAACATGGTGTCATCTGCTAGCTTCTTTTCCAGCTCCCTGGGAGGCATTTTCCTTCTTCATCTCCCAAAGTCACTGGCTGATGGACTTTCTGCTTCATGGTTCTGCAGTATTCTCTGTTGTGGCTTTCTCATACCTCTGTCATTCTTCTCTGCTCCCTGAATCTCAAGCTTTCTCCAAAATGTTTCCTCTTTTATAGGATCCCAATAAACTAATCAAGACCCACCCAGATGGGTGGAGACATGTCTCCAACTAATTCAGTTTATTAACCACTCTTGATTGAGTCACATCTCCAGGGGATGATCTAATTACAGTTCCAAACATATAGTACTGAATTGGAGTTAGAAGAAATGGCTGCTTTACAAAATGGGATTAGGATTAAAACATGACTTTTCTAGGGCACATACATGCTTTCAAACCAGCACACTGCCCTACAGATTTTTGGACTTTCATTCCCATGATTGTGTGAGACACCTTTATAAATCTCATATTTACAGATATTCCCTGTTGGTTCTGTTTGCATAGAGAACCCTGACTAATACAGTGGCTTAAAACAATGGAAATTTATTTTCTTACAATTCTGGAGGCTAAAAAGCCCAAAATAAGGTTATGGACAAGACTGTCATCTTTCTGTAAGTTCTAGCTGGAGATCCTTCTTATTTTGCCCATGTTTCTTGTAGCTGCTGGAAATCCTTGGCAAGACTTAATTTGTAGAGAAATCACTCCAATTTCTTGCCCCAATGTTACATGGCATTATTCCTGCTTCTGTAGCTAAATATAATGACCCTCTTTGTTATAAGGATATCAATAATTGGTTTGAGACTCACTTTAATCATCTTTGACTTCATCTCAATTCCCTTACATCTGCAAATATACTATATATTTATATGCACAGATACCAGAAGCTAGCACTTTATGTTTTTTTAAATATTTTACTGAGAAATCTTCACACACATACAATCTGTCCATAGTATACAACCAATAGTTGACAATATCATCACATATTTGTGTATTCATCACTATGATCATTTTAGAACATTTTAATCTCTCCAGAAACAAAAAGACTCATACATCCCATACCTCTTATCTCCCTCTCATTGACAACTAATATTTCAATCTACCCATTTTTCACTCATTATTCTCCTTATTATTTATTTATTTATTTATTTTTATTTTTTTACTCATCTATCCATATTCTAGATAAAAGGGGCATCAGGCAAAAGGTTTACTCATCTGTCCATACCCTGGATAACAGAAGCATCAGGCACAAGGTTTTCACAATCCCACTGTCACACTGTAAAGCCATATAGTTATACAATTGTCTGCAAGATATCAAGGCTACTGGAACACAATTCAACAGTTTCAGGGACTTTCCTCTAGTTACTCCAAAGCACCATAAACTAATATCTATATAATGCATAAGGATAATCTCCAGGATAACCTTTCATTTCTGAAGCCTCTCTGCCACTGACACTCTATTTTATCTCATTTCTCTCCTCCCCCTTTTGGTGAAGCAGTCTTTCTCAATCCCATGATGCTGGGTTTCACCTCATCCTGGCAGTCCTTTCCCATGGTGCCAGGAAGATTTACACCCCTGGAAGTCATGTGTTACATAAGGGGGAGGGCAGTGAGTTTAGTTGCTGAGTTGGCTTAGAGAAAGAGGCTACATCTGAGCAATAAAAGAGGTTTTCTGGGGTTGACTCTTAGGTCATATTATAAGTAGGCTTAGCCCAACCTTTGCAGGAATAAGTTTCATAAGGGCAAACTCCAAGACTGAAGGCTTAGCCTATTGAATTGGTTGCCCACACTGCTTGTGAGAATATCAAGAATTCCCTAGATGGGGAAGTTGAATATTTCCTCTTTTATCCTCAGCCCCCTAAGGGGATTTTGCAAATATGTTTTTATTCTCTGCTCAAATTTCTCTGGGATGTATTGGGGCATCACACTAACCTGTACAAAGTAACAGGATTTCACTCCTTATTCAAGATTCCATGTAATTATGGTGCTCTAATAAACTGACCATACAAATTAAATTAGATAATGTGCTAGTCAAAATATAAATTTTGCACTAAATAAAAATCTCTCCCTTTAGTCGTACACAGGAGTTGAAGTTTTAAAATAAGGACCCTTTGAAGATATGTTTTTGAGAGACACAATTCAAGCCATAACAGTCAACAACCCCCTATGAGCAAGGAAATAGATTCTCCCCTAGAACCTGCAGAAAGAAACAACACATTGATTTCAGTCTGGTAGGACCCAGATCAGATAACCCAGCTGAATTAGATAAACTTCTGATCTAAAAACCATGATATAATACATTTGTATTTATTATGGCAGCAAGAAAAATATCCCTAGATAACTAGCTACTTTGGAATTTTATGAAATATACTTAATCCATGATTATGCAATTCATTTACTTATTAAATGTATTTAATCCATGATTATGCAATTCATTTATTATTTTTTCATTCATCATTCTATTAATTAATTCAGATATAGACATAACTCAGAGACATTGTGGATTTGATTCTAGATAACTGCAATAAGGAAAATATCACAATAAAGCAAGTCAGCTAATTATTTTTTTTGTTTCCCAGTGCATATAAAAGTTATGTTTACACTTCACTGTTGTCTGTAAGTGTGAAATAGCATTATGCCTAAACAAAAAATGTACATACCTTAATTTAAAAATACTTTATTGCTAAAAATGCTAACTAACTTCCAAGCATTTTTTTTACTTCTGGAAGGACTTGCTTCATTGCTGATGGCTGCTGATTGGTAAGGGTCTGGTTGCTGAACATGAGGGTGGTTGCAGCAATTTCTTAAAATAAGACAATAATGAAGTTTGCTGCATCAATTTACTCTTCTCTTAACAAAAGATTTCTCTGCAGCATGTGATGCATTTTACCCACAGTAGAACTTTTTCAAAATTGGAAGCAATCCTCTCAAATCCCATTGCTGCTTTATCAACTAAGGGTATGGGATAGTCGAAATCCTTTGTTGTCTTTTCAACAACATTCATAGCATTTTCACCAGGAGTAGTTTCCATCTCAAGAAGGAACTGATTTTTGTTCATCAATAAGAAGCAATTCTTCAGTGTTAACTTTTCATTATGAGATGAAATTCAGTCATATCTTCAGGGCTTCACTTCCAATTTGAGTTCTCTTGCAGTTTCCATCACATCTGCAATTACTTCCACCAGTGAAATCTTGAACTTCTCACCCATGATGGTTGAATCAGCTTCTTCTAAACTCCTATAAATGTTGATATTTTTACCTCCTCCCATGAATTGTTAATGTTCTGAATGGTATCTATAATGATGAATCCTTTGCAGAAGGTTTTCAATTTCCTTTGCCAAGATCCATCAAAGGAATCACTATCCATGACAGCTATAGCCTTACAAAATGTTTTCCTTAAATAATAAGAAAAAAATTTAAATTAATACTTGTCATGAGCTGCAGAATGGATTTCATGTTAGCAGCATGATAACAATAATGCTGTACATCTCCATCTCCTTCACAGCTATTGGGTAGCCAGGTGCCTTGTAAATGAATAGTAGTATTGTGAAAAGAAGCATTTTTTCTGAGTGGTAGGTTTCAAAGGTAGGTTAAAATATTCAGTAAACTATGTTGTAAGCAGACATGCTGTCATCTGGGCTTTGTTTTGCTGTTTGTAGGGCACAGGCAGAGTTGCTTTAGCATAATTATTAAGGACTATAGGATTTTTGGAATGATGAATGAGCATTGGTTTCAACCTCAGGTCACCAGCTTCATTGTTCCCTAAAGTGAATCAGCTTGTCATTTGAAGCTTTTAAGTCGGGCTTTGACTTCCTATCTATATATCTATAGCTAGGAAACTGCTAGATGGCATCTTCTTCCAATGTAAGGCTCTTTCATCTATATTGAAAATCTTTCATTTAGTGTAGCCTCTTTCATCAATGATCTTAGCTAAATCTGAATAACTTGCTTCAGCTTCTACATCAGCAGTTGCTTCTTCACCTTGCATTTGTTTGTTATGAAGTTGACTTCTTTCTTTAAACTTCATGAGATAACCTCTGCTAGCTTCAGACTTTTCATTTGCAGCTTTCATAGAATTGAAAAGAGTTAAGCTTTGCTCTGGTTTAAGGGAGTATTTTGTCTGGTTTGATCTTTGTATCATTCTTGTGTCCACTGCAGAAGCACTTTAAATTTTCTGCTTAATTTTCTAGGCTGCTTAAAGCGGATTCCATAAAATGGGTTGCGTTAGACAATGGAAATTTATTACCTCACAGTTTTAGTCCATGCCAAGTCAAAGTCATTGTCGAGGCAATGCTTTCTTCTCAAAAACCAACTGCTTGTGATCCTTGGCTCCTCTGCCACATAGCAAGGCAATATGGCAGCATCTGCTTATCTCTCCCTTCTCTTCTAGATTTCAATGCATTCAGCTTCTTGTATCCATGTTTTCTCTTCTCGCTCTGTATTCATTCCCTTTAAAAAAGAATCCAGTAATAGGATTAAGTCCAAGCCTGAATGAAGTTGGTCACACCTAAACCGAATAAGCCTTATCAAATGATTCTACATGCAGTGAGTTTACACCCACAGGAATGGATAGATTTAAGAATCTGCTTTTTGGGAGTTAATATAGCTTCGACCAAACAATTTCTTCAAGAACTTTTCTTTTTCATTCACAACTTGGCTAATTGTTTGTTGCAGAAGACTTAACTTTTGACTTCCAACATGCCTTTCTCACTATGCTTAATCATTCTAACTTTTGATTTAAAGTGAGAGACATGACTTTTCCTTGAGTTCAAACACTTAGAGTCCATTGTAAGGTTATTAACTGGATTAATTTCAATATTGTCTCAGGGAATAGGCAGGGCTAAATAGAAGAAGAAAAAAAAAGGGAAGGCTAGTTGGTTGAGCAGTCAGAACACATACAACATTTATCAAGTTTGCCATCCTACATGTGCATGGTTCGTGGTGCTCCAAAGCAATTACAAAAGTAACACCAAAGATTATTAGCCTCAGATAAAATAACAGATATGATCATCATGAAAACATTTGAATACTGTGAGAATTACCAAAATGAGACATAAAGACATGAAGTGAGCCCATCTTGTTGGAACAAATGGCACTTACAGTCTTGCTTGATGCAGGGTGGCCACAAACTTTCATTTTGAAAATGAAAAGCAATATCTGTGATGCAGTGCATTGAAGTGAAGTGTAATAACATGAGGTATGGCTATAGATAAATAGGTAGATATGGAAATAAAGAAAGAGAGGGCATGTTTCTAATTCCTATAGTAGTTATGATTAAGCATACATTGTGTACTAATTTACGCTATGATGTAGTCAGTGCAGAAAGAACACCATAGTAAGAGCATACCAAGAAGATGCCATATCTTTATTGTTCACTACTATATAAGAAGAATCAAGCAAAAATCCAGAAGTTTAATAATTGTTGATTGATGAAGTTATTTAATTAATTAATGGGGAATATTAATTTTATATCCATGTTACAAATTTTTATATTTTATATACTATTTTATAATAGTGCACAGGATATAGTCCCTGTGTTAAAAAATATAATTATATTAGTAGAGACTATGCATCCAAATAAATATGAGAAAAAACATATTAACTGGAAATTCCATGAGGATAAAGAATACAGTAAAACATAAGATTTCAGAAAAGACAATAACAATATATGATTAGTAAAATGAAAAAATTCTTTTTGAATGATGATAAACATGTCACTAACAAAAAGCTACTATACAATATTTTTTAAAAATATTTTCTTGACAAATCATACACATACATTCCATACATGGTGCATAATCAATGGCTCACAATATCATCACATAGTTGTGTATTCATCACCATGATAATATTTTAGAACATATGCATCACTCCAGAAAAAGAAACATAGAAGAAAAAACTCATACATACCATACCCCTTATCCCTCCCTCTCATTGACCACTAGCATTTCCACCTACCCAATTTATTCTACTCCTTATCCGCCTATTATTTATTTATTTATATGCATATTTTTTACCCATCTGTCCATACCCTGGAAAAAAGGAGCATCAGACACAAGGTTTTCACAATAACACAATCACATCGTAAAAGTTATATCTTAATACAATCATTTTCAAGAATCAAGACTACTGGAACACAGCTCAAGAGTTTCACATACTTCCCTGCAGCCACTCCAAAACACCATAAACTAAAAAGAGATATCTACATAATGCATAAGAATAACCTCCAGGATAATCTCTCAACTCTGTTTGAAAACTCTCAGCTAGTGAAACTTTATTTCTCTCACTTTTCTACATCTGCTTTTGGTCAAATAGACTTTCTCAACCCCTTGATGCCAGGTCCTCGCTCATACCTGGAGTTCTGCCCCACATTGCCTGGGAGATTTACAGACATGGGAGTCATGTCCCATATAGGGATGGGGGCAGTGAGTTCACCTGCCAATTTGGCAGAGAAAGAAGCCATATCTGAGCAACAAAAGAGATTCTTTGGGGTGACCTTTTTTTGTTAAAAAAAAAAACAGGTTTTTGTTGTTGTTGTTGTTTGCTTGTTTTTCTTTGTCATGGGCAGACTCCAGGAATCAAACCTGGGTCTCCGGCATGGCAGGCAAGAACTCTGCCATAGAGCAACCATTGCTCACCCTCTTGGCCTGATTTTAAGTAGGTTTAGCCTATCCTCTGCAGGAATAAGTTTCATAGGGACAAATCACAAGATCAGGGGTTCAGCCTATTGATTTGGTTGCCCCCCTTGCTTGTGAGAATAGAAGAAATTCTCCAAATGGGGAAGTTGAATATTTCCTTCTTTCTCTCCAGTCCCCCAAGGGGTCTATTTTAGTTTGCTAGCTTCTGGGATGCAACACATCAGAGATGGATTGGCTTTCAATAAAAGGAGATTTATTAACGTATAGTTCTTCAGAGGAAAGGCAGCTAACTTTCAACTGAGGTTTTC
>PVIY010053717.1:0-14556 GCA_004026745.1 Myrmecophaga tridactyla | reverse complement strand
AAAAAGGCAGTTTTTTTCAAAGTATACGTCAATAAGTAGATGCAGAACAGATTTCAGAGTTTGTTATGGGTTACCATTCCACTATTTCAGATTTTCCCTTCTAGGTGCACCAAAACACTACAGTCTAGAAGATTTTTTTTTCTTTTTTTGTGAAAAATAGCATATATCTAAAAAGCAATAAATTTCAAAGCACAGCACAATAATTAGTTATAGAACAGATTTCAGAGTTTGGTATGGGTTACAATTTCACCATTTTAGGTTTTTACTTCTAGCTGTTCTAAGATACTTGTGACTAAAAGAAATATCAGTGTAATGATTCAGTAATCATACTCATTTGTTAAACCCTGTCTTGTCTATATAACTCCACCATCACCTTTGATCTTTCTCTCACTCGTTAGGGGTAATTGGGCTATGCCCATTCCAACTTTTTCATGTTGGAAGGGGCTGTCAATAATATAGGGTGTGGGGATGGGACTAGTTGATGTTCTCCAGAGGCTGGCCCCTCTGCGTTTCAGGACTTATCTTGTCCAGGAACCCATCTGGACATTGTAGGTTTCTGGAAAGTTACCCTAGTGCATGGAACCTTTGTGGAATCTTATATAATGCCCTAGATGTTCTTTAAGGTTGGCTGGAATGGTTTTGGTTGGGGTGTGGCAAGCTATGGTAAGTAGCAATGTCTAAGTGAATCTTGCATTAGAGCGCCTCCAGAGTAGTCTCTCGACTCTGTTTGAACTCTCTCAGGCAGTGATACCTTAGTTGTTACTTTTCTCCCCCTTTTGGTCAGGATGCCATTGTTGATCCCATGGTGCCAGGGTCAGACTCATCCCTGAGAGTCATCTCCCACACCACTAGGGAGACTTTCACCCCTGGATGTTATGTTCCACGTAGAGGGAAGGGCAGTTATTTCACTTGCAGAGTTGTACTTAGAGAGAGGCCACATATGCGCAACAGAAGCGGTCCTCTGGAAGTAACTCTTAGGCATAGCTATAGGTAGGCTAAGCCTTTCCGCTACATACATAAGCTTCATGAGAGCAAGCCTCAAGATCAGGGGCTTGGCCTATTGATTTATGTGTCTCTAATGTTTGACACAGTATCCAGAGTTTCCCTGGTGGTAAAATTTAATAGTTCCACTTTTTTTTTCCCATCCCTGGAGGGACTTTGATTATCTGCTTAATATACTCTGGGATGTATCCAGGTATTACATTAAGCTATACAGGATAAGGCCTTCATTCTTGTTCTATGCACTCTGTGTTTGGATTGTTTAAATGATCTTTCCAGACAGGTTGAGTTATATTATGTGCTACAGAAAATTTAGGTTCTAGAAAAAATAAACCTTTCTTTCTTTGGTCTCAAAGAGTAGATGAGGTTCTAAAATATAGACGTCTTTCTCACCCCAATATTCTAAACTACCTTAATCCTGACCTGATCAGCTTCATTCTTAACTCTAAATACAAGGTTGAACATATATAAAATAGCCCCTCAAAATCCAGAAATAACAATTACCACTCCAGCTTAAATGTGACTGCTATAAGAGCTTATAAGTATTTTCTAAATAAGATCATACAATAATTGCTCTGTTTCTGGCTTATTTTGCCTCATCTAATATCTTCATGACACCCTTTCTGTTGTTATCCAAACCATCAAATTTATTTAGGAGAATTGTATGAACATCTTTGATCAGTTGTTCCAAAATCTGTGTCTACTCTATTGTTTTAATTTGGTCATTTGAATGGGTTATATCTGCCTGCATCTTCATATGCTTTGTGATTTTCTGTTGGCTTTGAGGCGTTTGATTATCTTAATAGTACTATTTTGAAAGTTGATTTCCCTCAGTTGTCTAAGGTTTTGTATTTGCTTGAATTTGCATGGAAGATTTCCTTTTGCTCTTGGTTCATCAGTAATTCCTCACCAAACCAAAGCCCAGTCCTTATGTAGCAGATGCACTTCTACTTGAGGATCTGTTTGGAGCTAGACAGATAGTTTGCCTGATTTTACTTTCCATTTCCTCCCAGCAGATGGTGCTCTTGGGCCTCCTCTTTCCTCCAGACTCACCTCTCCCTGTTCAATTCCATCCAGGTCTGCTGGTCTTCATGCATGTTGAAAGCCTCCAACCCTGGGACTGGGTGTAGTAGGGGATATAGGCAGTGTTCACCTCAGTGGAGATTCTGCTTGTGGGCCCAGTGGGACTGGTGGCCTCAGATCCCCATTAGGAATGACAATGGGTTGTGCGATTAGGTATGTTAGCTGCCCCTGTCCACAGCCTACATGGAAATGCCTGCCGGCTATGTGTAGCACAGGGCATGAGGCTGGGTGAGGGGTATGGCATGGGAAGCGCCATGTGCATTGAGTGGTGGTACTGGGTGTGGCATGGGGCACAAAGCACAGGGGTCAGGGCAGGGGGTGGGTGCAGGGAATGGGATGGGGGCACGATGTGATGACTTGGCAGTACTGGGCAAGGCTAGGTGTGGATGTGTGCGTGTTTGAGCACGTTTCAGGGGGCAGCATGGGTGCATAGAGGGCCAGGATGCAGGGCACGAGGTGCGTGGGGTGGGGGGGAGCAGCTGTCCAAGAGAGCACACTGGGGCCGAAGATGAGTGGATATGCAGGGTGCTGAAAGGTGGGTACATGTGCAGGGGGCAAGGGGATAGGACGCCAGTGTGCCTTGTTCCTGGGCATGAAGGCTAGAGACACAGCATTGCTCTCTTCCTCATCCCCACATCCCTGACCATGCATTTCTAAAGCCTTCTGGCCTCCATATGGAAAGTGGAGCAGTAGACCCTGTGTACTATCTGAATGTTCTCTGTGAGCAGGGCAAGATTACCTGCTTGTAGATCCCCAGGAGAGCTTCTGGCTGTGGAGCTGAGAGGGCTGATATCCTTAGCTAACTGCAGGGGCAGGCCCTTTGCTGGGCACAGCCTCTTGTCTCTCATGGAATCCCAACGGAGCCCACTCACCCCCTTTTCTGCCGCTCAGTTCCTCAGCTTTTTCATCCAGGACTTCCCTGTTTAGTGTAGAAAACCCTCTCAGGTCACTCGCACCCTAGAACTGCTGTCTTGCTTGTTTATCTTTCACTTCTCTAGTCATTCCTTGGAGCAGGTCAAATTATCTTATTCTGCCATCTCCCCTGAAGTCCCTTTGCTTCATTTTTTAAGAATTCCCTATTTTGTTTTTCTCCCTTTTGGCAAATTCTTCTATATTAGGCTTTATATTTCACCTAATTTAAGCAAATTTCAGTTCTTTTTTTTTTTTTTTCAAGTTTCAGTTCTTAAGGATATAATAGTTTAAGGGACTAGAAATTTATTGAGAATTTAACTTTGCAACCCATTTAAGTCAGAGGTAAAGGTTAACCTGTGAATTAAAAACTTTTGTATAGTTTTTTAAGGAACAAAGACTTTCAAAGTTTATTTTGGAGAACATAGTTGAATTCTATACTTAGAGGTAATCATCTTTTGTATTATAACAATGATATGTAAAATCACTTAGTTGCAAAAGACTTTATATTAAGCCTACAGTTCTCTTTTTTATATTACATTTTATTTATTAGATGTATGTATCTACATATATATACATATATACACACACACATTTTTTTTTAATATCACCCCTACCTTTAACTCAGTAGGCAGTGTTTGAAAGTTAGATGTATATCCTGTCCTCATTCTGCCAGAAATTAATGATGTTTGTGGAACAAAAGCCCTGAATCCAAACTGCAGGAAAGGAGTTGTTTCTTAGTCTTTAACAGTAACATTTACCAGAGTAATAAGATTATTTTTCTTAACTAGTTCTTAAATTCAAAAATACTTATAATTATATGTAATTTTGTAGTTTCCATACTATATTAGAAGCTTTCAAGAGTTCAAGAAGCAGTCTGTACCCTGCCTGCTACAGTGACTGGGTATCTAAAGTCCTGAACAGTTTAGTTCTCAGCAGTGACAAAGTACAATTCAAAGTGTTGAAGTACAAAGGCACTTCAGATAAGTATAAGCAGGAGCAGTAATCTGCTTTGATTTTCAAGCAAGGATATCCCTCCCTTGGTTACCAAATTTCATAACTTTCTCTCCTTCTCATTATACTTCAGCTTTTGTTTCTAATTTTCTTTTGTCATCACATCTCTTGTCTCCTAGAAGAACAAAAAGGAAAGAAAAAATTAAAACCCTCCCCTTTCTACTCTAAAGTTAGTTTCTTGTGCCCTTATTCTTTAGTCTTGATTGTTGACTTTTTTTTTTAATCTCTGATCCTCTGCCTGGGAAATTTTTGGCTCTTGAAATACCTGTGAGCTTTTTTTTGAGAAAGCTCTGATCATAGGGAAGGCACCCTTAGTAACTTAGATTTTATCCTGACTTCATTATTTGAATGAATTGAAAAAGATGGCATGTCACCAATGTTAATAACAAATGCTTTAAATTGGAGTGGGGGCAGAAGCCAGGACACAAAAATCAAACTGCTTTAATAAATATCATGAGTATAGAAACTACATCTTTCTTATTTGCCATTAAACTCTAGGGCCTAGCACAGTACCTGACACATAGTAGGTGCTCAAAATTTAAATATAAATAATTAAAGGTAACGGAACGAGTGAATGAAGAGTTATGTGCCTACTACTCTTTTGAGGAAGAAATAGAGTATTGATTTTAAGAAATGAAGAGACTTCTATATATTTATGATGGGAAGGAGCTTAAAAAAAGGATAGGTGAAATATATAAGCAAGAGTGGTGATGATTAATCGAGCAAATCCCAAAACAGTTGAGAAGAAATGAAACCACAAATAGGAGATTAATTTAGAGAAAAACAAGGAACATTTCTTCCTTTATCATAAGAGAAAAGGAAAGGATTAGAGAGAAACTGAAAGACATTTTGAAGTAAAGAAGAGGAAAATCAAAAGCGCTTGCATCAGTGGTATTTGTATGCTCTGCAAAGAACATATTCAGGTTATCTGCTAAAAGAATGGAAGTGAGGCTAAGCATTTGAGAAAAATGTTTGGTATAGTTTCTGTTCAAAACATGATAATCAACCAGAAATGAGTTAAATGTCTATTTAGCAGTCATGAAAGCCCATTAGAGGATAAGAATTACTGTTAGCTTCAATTAAACTGTTGTTCTTTTGACCTTTGTCTAAAAATGTATGTTAGTTCAGCCCATATAAAATACAACTAAGTCTTTACTTTTTTTTTGTCACTTTGCATGTCACCACTAATAAAATTGTAGAGTTGTAGAATGTTATAGTAGAAAGCATAGTGAAATCTAATCCAGCTTTTTTTTTTTTTTTAACGTGGGCAGGCACCGGGAATCGAACCTGGGTCCTCAGGCATGGCAGGCAAGCATTCTTGCCTGCTGAGCCACCGTGGCCCGCCCTAATCCAGCATATTTTTAAACTGTGTTTCAGAGAGCCCTGTGGTACCTAGGAGGCACCTATGGGGATGGACCAAGGGAGGTGAACTGGAAGGGCCAATTTCATGCAAAGCATTTCAGCTATGTCTATTTTATGTATTGCAATCTCTCTCAAGATTTCTTTTTTGGGGTAGTGAGAGTAGGGGAAGGGTTTTGCTATTTAAAGTAAATTTGTGAAACTAATATAGTCCCACATAGTCCTATCTCACTTTGCAAAAAGAAAACCAGGAGCTACCAGGGTAAAGGAGTAGTGTTAAGGCAACTACCCAGACAACCTAGGTTTCCTCTGCCCTGTATTTCATTCTTGCTGAGTCTGCACAACCCACTGAAGACCTACACTTCCGGTGGCATTAGGTGCTCATTGACTACTTTCCACCATATGACTTAATATTTTTGAACCATTTAATTCATGTGCTGTCAGGATTATGCTTTGCAATACAGTTTCTAGGAACTGTTTTGTGTCCAAGAATAATGTTTGCCTGTAAAGGAAATCACTCAAGAAGATATTTGATACCAGTGAAACTAGCACTTAAATGAGTTAAATTGCATTTCTTCCATTTTATTTATTTATTCAGCAAACATATATTAAATGTCTTGTGTTCCAAGCAATAAATATTGGTAAGACATGGTTCCTACCTTCTTAACCATTTATGGCATTTACTCAGATTTAGAAGTACTATCCCATTTTTTAATAAGTACACATTCAAGAGTTACAAATTTATTATAATTCAAGGGTTAGAGCTAATCTAGTATCTTTAGACTGAACCAAAAATATGAGGCTACACATTTGACCCAAGGCAGTGAAATGTGGTTTCCCTTTTCTGTCAGGAAGACTACTTGTACCAGATCTGGAATAACAGTTCTCTAAACCCTAGTTCCCAGCATAATATGTTAAATACCAGCATAATTTCTCTCAGGCCTTTTTTGCTTTGGAGATGTAGTCTCCCAACTGTTCACTTCTTGAAGGACTAACTATACCCTTACACAGTCCACTAAACCAAACCAATCCCAGCAACTGTTCCCTCTTCAACTCTTCCACTTCAGTCTCTTCAAATGATGGAAACATTGTTAATCAGGTAGCGAAAATACACACGAAAGTATTCCTTTACTCATTAACCATGAGGAAATGTAAAAACCCAGGCAGAGACAATATCCTGAAATAAAAGTAGAAGTTTATCTGAACTGCAGGCATTTTAACCTGGAGGACATAGATGTTTCTGGTAGTCTGTGAACCACTTGAAATTGTATGCCCCCAAATTGTCTTTTTCTCAACAACCTATACCATCTTCTTAGAAAGATGTGCCCTCACAAAGGTTAAGAATCACTTGCTTGGGTGATTCACATGTTTTACACACAATGCAACTAAAGTTTAATTTTTAGTACATGTCAATCAATCAAGTGCTTCTTAACCAAAAATTCATTAAATTTCTCTTAGTGATGTATTCTTGTTCCTATGATAGACAAGCTTTGTAAAAGAAAGAGATAGGGATACTGTGCTTTAAAAATAGGGAAAAAACTGTAATTTTTATAAAAATCTGTATATACATTATAATTTACTAATTAAATTTTAGGTCCAAAAAGGTGACTGTTTACATAGCCCGTTTGAAACTTATAAAATGAATAGAGCATCCCATTGTTGAAAGGATTGTTGTTGTCATTCACATTATTTGGCCTTGAGAAAACTGCTGTAATAAATAATCAGAAATAGTAGGCTGTAGTAGAAGTATGACTATATTTTATAACAATAAGTTTAAAAATTGAACACAAAGCTCTATATAATAATTATAATTAGTTTATTCTACAGGTTAACCTTTTACCCTTTTTTTAATTGTAGTATTAGTAAATATATATACAATGGTTTGATTTCTTTTTCATACATTAAAACTACTTGAGGCCATTGAGATTTTATTAACAGTCCTAACAAGGGGGTCCTTTTAAGTTTGGAAGTATATTTTTGAAAGATGATTACTTTTCCCTGGTATTTTAATTATGTCCTGAAATAATTTCTTTCATCTTTGAGGCTAGGAAGAGTTACTAAATGTATTTTCCTAAGTAATATCTGAATGTACTAAGATTAATTTACAGAGGAATGAATGCCATAGCTAGTGGAGAAGGACATTTTAATCACTTTAATAGTATCATGTGTGGAGTTAATGATTTCCTTCGAGTCTTAGATGGGGAAAAGTTATATACATACTATTAGTTACTTGAGTCATTTTTTGGGAACATTTTTCTCATCTTTTGGAATTTGTAGAATGCCTGTGTTCACTTTTTCAAATCTATTATTTCCTGGTTTAAAAATGTATTTATTTAAATTTAGATATTTTTTTCTCATATCAAACCAGCTTCATTATCAGAATTATGTATATCATACAGTAATTATGAGGCTTTCATAAGATTTCCTCCACAGAGCTTAGGTCCTACATGGCACACCTTAAATTTTAATTTAAAAAATAATTTCTTCACCACACATTTCTGAGATCTGTTATTAAAAATGGAGTAGGCGGGCGGGCCACGGTGGCTCAGCAGGCAAGAATGCTTGCCTGTCATGCCAGAGGACGCGGGTTCGATTCCCGGTGCCTGCTCGTGCAAAAAAAAAAAGAAAAAAGAAAAAATGGAGTAGGGTTCCTGGCATCGGGGTTAGTAATACCCGGGAGTAGAGCTGAGCATTCTCTCGAGAGCAGGTGAGGATTCTCAGAAAGGAAAGATCTGCCAAAGAAGTGTCTTGGAGCAGCTAAAGAAATAATGAAAAATCGTGGAACTGTAACCCATACCAAACTTTAAAATCTGTTGTATAACTACTTGTTGAAAATGTACTTGGAAATTTATTGCTTTTTTGTACATATGTTATTTTTCACAATAAAAGTAAATGTTAATTCAGCCAGGGGGAGCTGGGCATATCCCAGCGCTCACGGAGGGTAGACCTTCACCTTGAGACTGCTTCCCAGCTAGGGGCCACAGCATATTACGGCAGGTGGGCGCCGGTTTGGATCAGTCCGGTCGGTTGGCGGAGTTTTTCTCACTGCATCTACAGGGTCTTTATTTATCCTCTTCCGAGTTTCTCGTCTCCGTTTTCCCTTCAATGGGAGCCAGGAGAAAGGGGTTGTATGCGAGCCTGCGCCACTGATTGGCTCCGTGACCTCTAGCGGTATACGTACTTTTAGAAGGCTTCCACTGCCTTATTTAGAAGATGGAGATATATTCACGACTATTTAAAGAGACTATATTAGGAATCTTGGAGGCACTGCCAACATGGCAGACATTCAAGAAGCCACTAACCAACTCTTGGATGTGAACCTTACTGTGAACCACAGGTCTGTACAGGTGGCAGAATGTGGCTTCAGAAGTGAGTCTGAGCATCTCCGAGCCACCATTGGAGCCACCATACCTACTGGTTTTGAGCAAACAGCTGCAGATGAAGTGAGAGAGTAATTAGGATCATCATGCAAAATCAGCAAAGACCAGGGCAAGATATATTTTTACATTTCAGTGGAAAGTCTGACTCGGGTCCATTGTCTGAGATCAGTTGATAACTTATTTGTGGTTGTTAAAGAATTTAAAGATTGCCAGTTCAAAGAAACAAAGGAAAAAATTCTAAAGGATTTTGAAGACTTGGCTGGGAAGCTTCCATTGTCAGATCCTTTGAAAGTATGGAAAATAAACACCAGTTTCAAGAAAAAAAGAACGAAGCATAAGTAAATTGTAATTCAAATAAAGGGAAGATTGATAGTGGACAAGGAGACAAAATAGATGAGAGAGATGTTAAAGAATTCACTAACAGCTCCTTAGATGCACATATTTTAGACTATTGTGAAAATCCAGCCATCAGAGAGCAGATGTCAACATTAGTAGGTGACGATTTGGCATCTTCCAAAGATGAGACTGATGAAAGTTCAAGAGAAGCTGAGCCTGAAGTGCTGAAGTTTAGAGTCACATGCAGCAGGGCAGGAGAGAAACATTGCTTTACCTCAAATGGGGCTTCAAGAGATTTTGGGGGTGCTGTTCAAGATTATTTTAAGTGGAAGGTTGACATGACCAACTTTGATGTGGAGGTTCTTTTGAACATCCATGATAATGAAATAGTTGTGGACTCAGAAGAGAGTCTCCACCGAAGAAATATCATGCCTTTTGGACCTACAACTCTTAGATCTACTCTTGCCGGTGGGATGCTTAGGCTCTTTGCTCCTCAACCTTCTAATATAATAGAACAGGGGCAATATCAGTACAGGGGGCTACTGAATGGTCTGTTCCCGTATTGCTGGTGATAATAATCCATTGACTGTGAACAGAGCAGCAAATAACATCTCATCTTTATTGACCAAGAACCAAGTTAAAGAAAATAAACCATCCTGGGGGTTGCCTATAGATGTTATCCAATGGGATATCTGCAATCTGCTATTGAGAAATGGCTCGGTGGCTATTATTGTAACAGATATGCCATTTGGAAAATGATGGGCTCCTAGAAGAGAAATTGGAACCTTTATTCAGCATGCCTATGGGAAATGAGCCACATCTGTAGACCTGGGACAGGTCGAACTGTACTAGTTACTCAGGACAAGAAATGCTTTGCCAAGGCATTATCTGGAATGGGACATATGTGGCAAAAGGTACATACTGTCTGGGTGAATATAGGGGTCTTCATGCTGATTTTTCTTCTGAAACATACCACCCCAGGCTTTTGTTCATCAAGAACAAGATGCGGAAAGGGGAAACCTTGGTAATGAAGATGAAAATGTCTACATGAAGAACCTGCTTTGAGAGGAAGAAGATGCAGTTTGCACTGTGTTTAAACTGTGTAAAGTGTTTCACCCTGGTTAACAAAAAGTATAAACGTTAACGTGATGGAATTGAAAAAAGCAGAGCCTTTTCTTTGGAGCTGTTATGAAAGGGTAGGTGGGCAATTAGTAGTTTTTCTTAAAATACTTTAAAGATACCTACTAAAATGCTGTAGAATGTGGATTTGGAACATGTTTTCAGGCTTTCTAATAGTTCCAGTTTTCCATTGTGGCCTAGAAGAATGGCAGAGAACAAATCAGAGCACCTTAGGCCTCATCTCAAGTGCCCATGCAGGCTTTACTTTTCATTTGCTCAAGTTCTTGTTACCTCATCCTCAGAAAGAAGCGTCAGTAAGTTTTGTGAAGTGTTTGCCCCACTTGAAAGACCTGAAGGAAAGTTTACCATCTTCCTTAAATATTAAAATATGCATATTATGCAGATTAATACTTGGAACTAAAATACAGGATTAGGATTTAATCCCAGGGATTGTAAAAATACTTAACTGATAATAATTGTACAAACCATTTATATTTGTAAATGGCAGTAAATTTATAGGTTGATAGATGGTATGGGACCAATAAGCAAAATTAAAGCAAACTTTTACTTTCAGTTCACAAAAGTTCTATTACTTTTCAAAGCCAAACAAAAATCTGTCACAGTAAGATTTTTTTATTGGTTTCTTAAAGGGACTAGGGAACAAAGAAATTATCTGAGGGAAAGTTTTTACTTTTTACGTCAGTGTAAATTCTGTTTATTTTTTCTCTTGGATAACTTTTCACATTTGGTTGCTTTTCCAGTTGGAGTATTTCTTGAGATGGTTTAGTGAAAAATGAAATAACCTCAATATTTACTCCTGAAAACAGTGCCTCCCTGAGTCAAAGAACAGTGGAGGTTTTATGTGGAATTTTCTTTATAATAATCTAAGTTTATTGTGGAGTTTCTGGCTGCATTCTCTTTAGATTTTCAGTGTCATATTAGTAATTTTATAGTTATTACTCATTTTACCTTCCAATGTCTCACATTTAGAAAGAATAAAGAGCTCACATTAGTTAACATTAAAAGAAAATTGGAGGAGGTTTCAATTCCCGGACCATACCCCGCACCCCCGCCCCTGCCTAAAAACAATGGAGGAGGACCAGCAGGAAGCTAGAAAACAATGAGATAAAAATAGCAAAAAATATACTGAGAAAATAAGTCATAATTTCAAATAATAGGAAATACATGGTCATAAGAACTGGCTCTCACAGGTTGCCAAGGTGTATGTCATTGTTCTGTAAGAGTACCAGGTATTAGAATACTATATTGGGTTGATTCATTCTGACCTCAACCTGGTTTCCTCCATTTCTTCCCTCATACCTCCTACTTAACTTCCAAGTATTATGGGTTGAATTGTGTTCCAAAAAAACACTTGTTGAAGTCCTAACCCTAGGTACTTATGAATGTGACCCAATTTGGAAATAGCAGCTTTGCAGATATTATCAAGTTAAGATAAGGTCAAACTGAATTAAGGATAGGTCCTAACAGTGTTTTAAATCGATAATTCAAGGAATGGCATTCTCATGTGAGTTTGTGGAATTGTTGGGCATGCTAGACTCTCTAAGGAGGCTCCCTTGGTTATAATGATTTAGGTTAGGAGCCTCTAGAACTAAGAAGTAGGTCTAGATCCCACAGACTGCAGAGGCAATCAGAAGAGAAGGAAAAGCTATTATACATTTTCCAATCGGAGAGCTTTAATGAGGACTGCTTTGCAGAAATTGATAGTCCTCCACATGACACCCCAGAAGGACTGATGGCTTCTCCTGATTCTAAAGGTCATGACTCATGGCTTAGGGGAACTCAGGAAAGAAACAATAGATTTTTCTTAGAACAAATGTGAGTTCCTATTTGTTCTATTCATGGGTCCTGCCCAGATATTTGTACAAAGATGTCTTAGAGAATTACCAAGACCATTCCTGCCAACCCTAAAGAACACCTGAGGCTCTATCTGAAATTCTACAAAGGTTCCATGCATGATGATTACTTTCCAAAAACTCCCAACCTCCAGATGGGTTCTGTCATGGTCAGGTTCATGTGTCTACTTGGCCAAGTGGTGGTACCTGTTTATCTGGTTGGGCAAGTGCTGGCCTGTCTGTTGCTATGAGGACATTTTATAGAATTAAATCATGATCATGTCAGCTGCATCCACAGCTGATTCCATTTATAATTAGCCAAGGGGAGTGTCTTCTTTAATGAGTGATTCTTAATCTAATCACTGGAAGCCTCAGGAACAGTCAGAAGAGACAGGCTCTCTTCCTGCTTCGTGGACTTCATCCAGACCTTCCACTGGAATTGTCAGCTTCACTGCCTGCCCTACAGATTTTGGACTCTGTGTTCCCATGGTCACGTGATTCACTTTTATAAATTTTATATTTACAAAAAAAAAAAGATAGGTCCTAAATCTAATGACTGGGGTCTTTATAAGAAAAGGGAGATTTGGAGACATAGACACTCACAAGGAAGAAGGCCATGTTAAAGATGGAAACAGAGATTAGAATGATGCTACTGTAGCCAAGGAATGATAAAGATTGCCAGCAACCACCAGGATCTGGAAGAAGTAAGGAAGGATTCTTCAAAGCCTAGAGTCTTCAGAGAGAGCATGGCCCTGTAGATACCTTGATTTCAGACTTCTAGTCTCCAGAACTGTGAAGAATACATTCTGTTGTTTTAAACCACTCAACTTGTACTTTATTACAGCAGCCCTAGGAAACTGATACACCAAGTAAGGCTACCTGAAGCGGTGGAGGTAAATTAGAAAGAGGAAGTGGGTACAGACCAGCCCTAGTCTCCTTTCCTGCATTTTTCCAATAATAGAGACCTGGCCCTGCTAGTTTTAAGTCACCTCTCAGACAAATCTGAAGAGGAAAAAAAAACACATTAAAAGATGGAAGGTTGTGATCTTCAAAAGCTGGTGAAATTAACCCATACACATGCATATTTGACATCTGTACAGCCAGGAAAATGACCACCATGTCCTTCTCATTTGGAAGCTTATACTAGGAGAAAAATATAAGTGAAGGAGTGACTCCTTCCATGCTAAAGCAGCAGTATTAAGAGCCAAGAATGTTTACAATCACCTTGGTCCCCAGACACAGAATTGAGGTCAAAAAAAGAATAGGAGTAGTGTAGAACTGATACAGGAATGCTAATGAAGCAGAATACTGAGCCAGAAGCACATACCTCTATGGAAGTAGCAGAGGTATTACAAATTATTAGGAAAAGAATGAACTAATCAATAGATGTCACTGAATAAATTGGATACCTATATGAGAAAAATAAAAATAGATCTCTCACACCATACACAAAAATAAATTTCAAGTGAATCAAAGCAAAATTTTTCAGAAAATATGGAACCCTTAATGATTCAGGGTAGAGAAGCATTTCTTAAACAAGATACAAAAATACCAAAAAAAAAAAAAAAAGCTAAGTTGTTAAGGAAATGATTAATAAACTTGAGTACTTTGAGATCTAAAACTTCTTTACAACAAAAATGCCATAAACAACATTAACAAAATGACCCACACTGGGAGAAAATTTGAAATGCTCCTAACTGACAGGATATGAATCCAGAATATATAAAGAACTTTCTGTAATTAATGAGAAGAAATAGCCCATTGGAAAAGAGGCAAAGGATATGAAGAAGCAAGTTGCAGACACCAAATAGCCAATAAACCATGAAAAAGACCCTCACCCTTATTAGGAATCAGAAATAAAACAAGACTATCATACAATTTAATCCCATCAAATTGACAATACCAAATCTTGGCAAGGATATGGGGCAGTATACATTGTTGATGGGAATGTGAATTGGTATATCTGTCTCACAGAGCAATTTAACAATAGCTGATATAATAAATTTCATGTATAAGCTTTGATATAGCAATTCCACTTCTAATTATATACTTTAGAAAAGCTTTTGTGTATGAGTGATATAGACATGTTCAAGAATGTTTGTTGCAGTATTATTTATATTAGCCAAAATTTTTATGTAAAAAAGAAAAAGAAATTATTTTATTTATAGTATTAAATATAGAGCAATTAAAATAAATAAACTGGAGTTCCATTCCTCAACATGGATAAATTTCACAAACAGTACTGAGCCATAAAAGCATATTGCAGAAGGCTACCTGCAGTGTATTAGCTTTTATTAATGTTTGACAAAAGGTCTATAGTTCCCCAACCACAATACTAAAATCCAGGAAAGCCATGGTATGCTAAATTTATACTGGTGGCAAAATATGACTTCACCAAACTCATTTGACAACTGCCCTGGATATTCTCCATAAGTCCTTCCACCTTTATTTTACTGCCTTTCCTGTCCTGCTCTGTGCCCACAGAGGCTGAGTTCTAGAGCCTG
>PVIY010053716.1:0-14543 GCA_004026745.1 Myrmecophaga tridactyla | reverse complement strand
TATTACTGCCCGGGCAGTACCCTCCTCTACCATTTTGCCTTTTGGCTTTTATATGTTGTGCTGGTTTGAAAGGAAGTATGCCCCCTAAGAAAAGCCATGTTTTGATATAAATCCCATTTCATAAAGGTAGAATAATCTCTATTCAATACTGTGTGTTTGAAACTGTAATGAGATCATCTCCCTGGAGATGTGATTTAGTCAAGAGTGGTTGTTAAATTGGATTAGGGGATGACATGTCTCCACCCATTTGAATGGGTCTTGATTAGTTTCTGAAGTCCTATAAAAGAGGAAACATTTTGGAGAATGAGAGATTCAGAGAAAGAGCAGAACGATGTAGCCCTGAGATGCAGAGAGTCCACAAGCCAGCAACCTTTGGAGATGAAAAAGGAAAACGCCTCCCAGGGAGCTTCATGAAACAGGAAGCCAGGAGAGAAAGCTAGCAGATGATGCTGTATTCGCCATGTGCCCTTCCAGCTGAGAGAGAAGCCCAGACTGTGTTCACCATGTGCCTTCTCATTTGAGAGAGAGACCCTGAACTTCATCAGCCTTCTTGAACCAAGGTATTTTTCCCTGGATGCCTTTGATAGGACATTTCTATAGACTTGTTTTAATTGGGACATTTTCTCGGCCTTAGAACTGTAAACTAGCAACTCATTAAATTCCCCTTGTTAAAAGCCGTTCCATTTCTGGTATCTTGCATTCCGGCAGCTAGCAAACTAGAACATATGTCCTTCTAATTTTCCTTCTTTTTACCTTTATTCATAGTCTTCCTTTCTACACTCTTCTCCACACCTCTCTCTTCTTCCTTCATATCTGTCTCTAGTGCTCCCTTTAGTATTTCTTGCAGAGCTGGTCTCTTGGTCACAAATTCTCTCAGTGATTTTTTGTCTGAAAATGTTTTAATTTCTCCCTCATTTTTGAAGGACAATTTTGATGGATATAGAATTCTTGGTGGGCAGTTTTTCTCTTTTAATAATTTAAATATATCATCCCACTGTCTTCTCGCCTCCATGGTTTCTGTTGAGAAATCTACGCATAGTCTTATTCGGCTTCCCTTGTATGTGATGGATTGTTTTTCTCTTGCTGCTTCCAAGATTCTCTCTTTCTCTTTGACTTCTGACATTCTGATTAGTAAATGTCTTGGAATACGTCTATTTGGATCTATTCTCTTTGGTACACTGCACTTCTTGGATCTGTAATTTTAAGTCTTTCATAAAAGTTAGGAAATTTTCAGTGATAATTTCCTCCATTAGTTTTTCTCCTCCGTTTCCCTTCTCTTCTCCTTCTGGGACACCCACAACACGTATATTCATGCGCTTCACATTGTCCTTCAATTCCCTGAGTCCCTGCTCATATTTTTCCATTTTTTCCCCTATATTTTCTTTTTCTCATCGGATTTCAGATGTTCCGTCCTCCAGTTCACTAATCATATGTTCTGCCTCTCGAAATCTACCATTGTAGGTTTCCATTGTTTTTTTCATCTCTTCTACCGTGCCTTTCATTCCCATAAGTTCTGTGATTTGTTTTTTCAGACTTTCGATTTCTTCTCTTTGTTCATTCCTTGCCTTCTTTATATCCTCCCTCAATTCATTGATTTTATTTTTTGTTTTTTTTTAATTTGGTTTTTGTGAGGTTTTCCATCTCTGTTCGTATATTCTGTATTAATTGTTTCAACTCCTGTATCTCATTTGAATTGTTGGTTTGTTCCTTTGATGGGCCATATCTTCAATTTTCCTAGTGTGATTTGTTATTTTTTGCTGGCATCTAGGCATTTAATTACCTTAATTAGTTTATTCTGGAGATTGCTTTCACTTCTTTTACCTAGGGTGTTCTTGCTGGATGAATTTGTTGTCTATCTGTTCTTTGACATTCAGTTCAGCTTTTTCTGGACCTCTAGCTTAAGTTTTGTTTAACAGAGAAGAATTTTTCAGTTCTTGTTTTCTTGTTTCTTGTCCTGCTTGTATGGTGCCTTCCCCCCACCCCCACCCTGAGGAGGGTCTAGCTAGGTATTATAGACCCCAGCCGGATTTTCCCAGACCAAACTGGCCTCCTATCAGGAGGAAAGAGTCACCTGCATCGGTTTTCCCTGAGGGTGAGACCCAGCAGGTTGACAGACTTTCCTGTGAAGTCCCTGGGCTCTGTTTTTCTTAGCCTGTCCAGTATTTGGTGCTTGTCTGCCTGCAGGTCCCACCAGCATAAGATGATGCGGCACCTTTAACTTTGGCAGACTCTCCCTGCTGGGGGTGTGGTGGAGACAGAGGAGAGGTTGTAGGCTGGTTTTAGTGGCTTCAAATTACCAAGCCCTGGTGTCTGACTTCCTTGAGGGAGGGATTCCATCTGAGTTGGGCTTCACCTCTCCCCTGGGGAAGGTACAGCCTCCAGACAAGCCCTCAAACAAGCTTGTTTCTGCCTATGCCTGGGGCAGTTGCAGTCTGAGAAGTCCTGCCACTGAATCCAGAGGCAGTCAAGCCTTTGTAGAAACACAGTCACAAAAACCTCTGCTTCCTTTTTTTTTTTTCTTTTTCTGTCAGCCCTGCCCCCTTGGCACTGAGGCAAAAATGAGCAACCTCCGCTTTGACCAGGTTCACCTGAGCTGGGGGCCTATTTTTGTTTGTTTGTTTTTTACATGGGCAGGCACTGGGAATCGAACCCGGGTCCTCTGGCATGGCAGGCAAGTATTCTTGCCTGCTGAGCCACCGTGGCTCGCCCGGGGCCTATTTTTAGTAGTCAGAATTTGTTAATTAATTCCACAATTGGCTCTTGGTTGGGCTCAACGCTTGCTGCTGGTAAAGTCTCTTTCCTTTCCCCTCTGGGAAGCAGCCTGTGGGGGAGGGGCGCCGGCCGCCGCGGCTTGGGGAACTCATGGTTCTGGGGGGCTCGCAGCCGGTCCAGCTGGTCCAGACTGGGGTACGCTCTGTGTCCGGTCACTGATGTGGCCCCAGGGGATGTTCTGTACTGTTTCTGGTTATTTAGTAGTTGTTCTTCAGGACAAACTAAAACGCGCACATTGCTAAGCCGCCATCTTGGCCCGGAAGTCCAATCCTTTTTATTTTTGTGAGGCTGGTAGTAATGCCCATACATTTCATTCCTGATTTTCGCTATTCATGTTCTCTTTCTCTTTTTCATTCTGGGTAAAGTTTTGTCAATTTCATTGACACCAATAGACCAACTTTGGGTTTTATTGATTGTCTCTGTTGTTTTCCTATTCTCTATTTCACTTATGTCTGCTGTAATCTTTACTATTTCCTTTCTTCTGCTAACTTTGGATTTAGTTTATTCTTCTTGTTCTAGTTCTTTAGGTGTGAAGTTCGGTTATTGATATGTGGTCTTTCTTCTTTTCTAATATAGGCATTCAGAGATAAAATTTCTCACTGAGCACTGCCTTTGCTGCAGCCCATAAATATCACCCATCTCAAGATATTTCCTAATTTCCTTTGTGACTTCTTTTTTGTTGTTCCCCCTATTATTTATTTATTTTTCATCTATATGTTTTACTCATCTGTCAGTACCATAGATAAAAAGCGCATCAGACACAGGTTTTCACAGTCACATTGTTAAAGCTATATCATTATACAATCATCTTCAAGAAACATAGCTACTGGAACACAGCTCTACATTTCTGGGCAGTTTCCTCCAGCCTCTCCATTATACCTTAACTAAAAAGGTGATGTTTATATAATGCGTAAGAATAACCTCCAGGATAATCTCTCAATTCTGTTTGGAATCTCTCAGCTGCTGACACTTTATATTGTCTCATTTCTCTCTTTCCCCTTTTGGTTGAGAAGGTTTTCTCAATCCCTTGATGCTGAGTCCCAGCTCACTCTAGGATTTCTGCCCCAGGTTGCCAGGAAGGTTTACACCCCTGGGAGTCATGTCTCATGTAGAGAGGGGAAGGGCAATGAGTTTGCTTGTCATGTTGGCTGAAAGAGAGAGAGAGAGGCCACATCTGAGCAACAAAAGAGGTTCTCTGGGGGTGACCCTTAGGCCTAATTTTAAGTAGGCTTAGCCTATCCTTTGTGGGTATGTTTCATATGAACAAACCCCAAGATTGAGGGTTCAGCCTATTGATTTTGTTGTCCTCACTGCTTGCCAGAATATCAGGCCTTCTCCAAATGGGGAAGTTGAATTTTCCCCCTTTCTCATCATTCCCTCAAGGGGACTTTGCAAATAATTTTTATTCACTGTTCAAATCACTCTGTACAAACCTACAAAAACTCATGCCCTACTCAAGGTGTGATTTCTTCTTTTGACCCATTGGTTGTTGAATAGTGTGTTTTTAAATTTCTACATATTTGTAAACTTCCCAGTTTTCTTTCTGCTGTTGATTTTTACCTTTATTCCATTATGCTCCAGGAAGATAATTCAATTTATTAAGTTTTTTTTGTGATCTAACATATGGTCATTCCTAGAAAATGTTCCACATGCACTTGAGAAGAATGCATACTCTGCTGTTGTTGGGTGGTGTGCTCTGTGTTCGTCTATTTGATCTACTGGTTAACAGTATTGTTCAAGTCTTCTGCTTCCTTATTGATCTTCGATTCAGATGTTGTATCAATTATTGACAGTTGTGTATTTAAGTTTCCAGCTATTATTGTCGAATTATCTATTTTTCCCTTCAGTTTTGTCAATTTTTTTCTTCATATATTTTGGGACTTTGTTGTAAGATGCATAATAATCATTATGTCTTCTTGCTGGATTGCATTTTTTATCAATATATAACATCCTTTGTCTTTTATAATCTTTTTTGACTTAAACTCTATTTTGTCTGACAGTAATATAGCCATTCTGGCTCTCTTTTGATTGCTATTTGAATCTTTTTTTCACACCCTTTTACTTTCAACTTCTTGGTGTCTTTGTACCTAAAGTAAGTCTCTTGTAGACAGCGTAGGGATGGATTACCATTTTTTATCATATCTGCCAACTTCTGCCTTTCAATAGTGGAGTTTAATCCATTGACATTTAGGGTAATAACTGAAAAGGAAGAATTGACTTCGGACATTCAGTCTGTTTCTGTATGTCCTGGATGCCATTTTGTTCCTCAGTTACTCCATTACTGCCTTTTTTGGTATTTAGTTGCTTTTCTGTAGTGTACCATTTTGATCCCCCTTTTCCTTTTTCTCTATATTTTTTAGTTATTTTCTTAGTGATTATCTTTAAGTTACTTTTTTTTTTTTTTTTTTTTTGCATGGGCAGGCTCCAGGAACTGAACCTGGGTCTCCAGCTTGGCAGGCGAGAACTCATGCCACTGAGCCACTGTTGTACCCCTATCTTTAAGTTACCTTTTCATTTAGTGCTTACCATTAACATCATAAATTAATAGCAACCTAGCTCAACTAGTACCAGCCTCGTTTCAGTAGAATACAAACTCTCTGCTTCTGTATATCTCCATCCCTCCCCTTCATATTGTTACTGTCTCAGATTACATCTTTATACATTGCCTGCCCATTAACATAGATTTAAAATGCTATTTTACACCTTGGCCTAAGTCATATGGGGTGGGGGTGGGGAAGCAGTTACAAATCCAAAATATAATAATACAAGATTTTCTATTTTCTAATGTAGTTACCTTTACCAAATGTTCCTCGTTTCTTCTTATGGCTCTGAGTTACTGCTAATTTCATTTTATCTCAGCCTGAAGGACTCCTTTTAGCATTTCTTGTAGGGCAAGTCTCCAGGTGATGAACTCTTTCACCTTTTGTGGATTTTTAAATGTCTTAATTTCTCCTTTATTATTATTTATTTTTATTTTTTTCTCCTTTATTTTATTTTTTTAACATGGGCAGGCACTGGGAATCGAACCCGGGTCCTCGGGCATGGCAGGCAAGCATTCTTACCTGCTGAGCCACCGTGGCCCGCCCTCTCCTTTATTTTTGAAAGATGATTTTGCCAAGTATAGAATTCTTGATTGACAGTGTTTTACTTTGAGGGCTTTAAATGTGTCATCCCGCTGTCTTCTGACCCCCTAGGCTTCTGATTGGAAATCTCCTGTTAATGTTATGGGGATTATTTGTGTATGTGATGAGTTACTTTTCTCTTGCTGCTTTCAAAGTCCTCTTTGTGTTTGGATTTTGATGATTTGCTATAGTATGTCCTGGTGTGGATCTCTCGGTGTCTATCTCTGCTTAGAGTTCATTGAGATTCCTGGATGTGTATATTCGTGTCTTTCATCAGATTTGGGAAGTTTTCAGCCATTGTCTCTTCAAAACTTCTTCTGCCCCTTTCTGTCACTACTGTTCTTCTGGGACACTGATAATGCATACGTTGGTTTACTTGCTGGTGTCCCACAGCTCCTTTAGGCTCTGTTCTTTTTTCTTCATTTTTTATTTTCTGCTCCTCACACTGCATAATTTCAATTGCCTTGTCTTCAGGTTCGCTGATCCTTTCTTCTTCCTGTTCAAACCTGTATTGAATCCTTCTAATGAATATCAACTTCGTTTCAATTACTGTATTTGCAGCATCAAAATTTCTGTTTTGTTTTTTTTATACACACACACACATAAATATTTTCTCTCTTTTTGTTAGGAAAATGCCCTAATTTCCTTTAGTTACTTTCATATGGATTCCTAGCTCATTGAACATATTTAAGACAGTCGATTTAAAGTCTTTGACTAATAGTTCAATATATGCAGTTTTTCAGGAATAGTTTCTGGAAAATTCTTTTTTCTTATGAATTGTCCATACTTTTCTGTTTCTTTTTGAGTCTTGTAATTTTTTGTTGAGAACTAGATATTCTGAGTATTATGTTGTTATTAACTCTGGAAATCTAGTTTTTTGTTTGTTTTGTTTTGTTTTTAAATTTATTTATTAATTAAAGAATTAAGAACAAACAAACAAAAACATTAACATATAATTCTGCTCTACATATATATTCAGTAATTCTCAATATCATCACATAGTTGCATATTCATCATTTCTTAGAACATTTACATCAATTCAGAAAAAGAAATAAAAAGACAACCAAAAAGGAAATAAAATGATAACAGAAAAAAAAGATTATACATATCATACCCCTTACCCCTCGCTTTCATTTATCACTGGCATTTCAAACTAAATTTATTTTAACATTTGTTCCCCCTATTATTTATTTTTATTCCACATGTTCTACTCATCTGTTGACAAGGTAGATAAAAGGAGCATCAGACACAAGGTTTTCACAATCACACAGTCACATTGTGACAGCTATATCATTATTCAATCATTCTCAAGAAACATGGCTACTGGAACACAGCTCTACATTTTCAGGCAGTTCCCTCCAGCCTCTCCATTACATCTTGACTAACAAGGTGATATCTACTTAATGCATAAGAGTAACCTCCAGGATAACCTCTCAACTCTGTTTGGAATCTCTCAGCCATTGACACTTTGTCTCATTTCACTCTTCCCCCCTTTTGGTCCAGAAGGTTTTCTCAATCCCTTGATGCTGAGTCTCAGATCATTCTAGGGTTTTTCTCAATCCCTTGATGCTGGGTCTCAGCTCATTCTGGAATTTCTGTCCCACGTTGCCAGGAAGGTCCACACCCCTGGAAGTCATGTGGAAATCTAGTTTTCCCACTTATCTAGGACCACTAGGGGTGTTTTTGTTTGTTTGTTTGTTGTTTTTTGAGGAATGGAGCCATCAATTAATGAGTTTTCTAAACTGTTTTTTTTTTTTTTCCCCAAATGGGGAATGGAAAGAGAAAAGAGAAAAAAAGTAGGTATTTCCTCTTTAAGATTCCTCTGCCACTTTTGCCTAAGGGCTTTGGAATAATGGCCTCCTTCAGACCCAGTCTCCAGCAGTCTGAAGTAGCTGATCAAAAGTAGTGATCAGTGATCAGACCACCCACTCCAGATTTTGGAGGACTAGGTCTTTGTAGCCCCCCCACCCCTCGGTACCAGGAAGCTGTGCCAGGAGTCTGGACGCTGTCCCCACTGCTGCCTGCCACATGATTGGGGGATGGGAGATGGAAGCCATTTCATGAAGGTGAAATTCATCAATATTTATTGCAACTTACTAGGCTCTTCCTCCAGCTCTTCCCTGGATGCTGCACAGTGCTCCACAGACTCCAGAGTTTCTAAATAGTTGGTTCAGACAGCTCCTGCCAGTACAATAGCTGATTTGGTGGAGGGATTGATTCCTCGTCCTTCCTATTCTGTCATCTTTGCACCCCAAATACACTCTTGAGGCCCCAGTCCCTATCCTGGCAAACTGGACAACCAGACTGCAATCTCTGTCACCTCAGATGCTCCCCAGATCTCCAGAGTCTGTCAACCCAAATGTCCCCTGGTACCCCAGTTTCTGTCATACAAAAAGACAGCTAGACCCCAGTCTCTGTTACCCCAAATGCATCCTGGACGCAGTCCCTGTCCAGCAGTGTTAGATCACCAACTCCCAGCCCAGACAAGACGATTACGCCAATAGGCTCTGTCTCTCCACACCGCACAACTAGATGCCTAAAATGTCACCTCAAACTAGATATCTGGACCCACAGTTCCTTTAACCTTCATCTAGTCGACCAGACCCCTCTCTGTCATCCTGGCCCCCCAGATCCACTCATCCCAAACCAGACAAGGAAACTGCCATTCGATGTCACCCTAATCTAGGCCCTGAACCCCTCATTTCATCCCACACTGGACAACTGATCTCTAATCTGTGTCATCCCAAACTAGACAACTAACCTCACAGTTTCCATCACCTAAAACTCAGCTGGCTAGTCTCGTGTCATCCCAAGCCAGTTCTGGGAACCCAGTCTCTGTCACACAAAATTAGAAGACAGAGCTTCCTGTTTTTGCCACCCCAAGATAAACAAGTGAACCTCTACTTCTGAAGTCACAAATGAGACACCTGAAACCCCAATCTGGTACTTCACACTAGACAAATCCTATAGTCTTTGAAATCTCACTCAAGATGACTGCATCCCTAATCTCTGCCCTCTAAGCCAAGCAATGGGACCCCCAGTCTCTGTCATCCCAAATTATTCAGCCAGACCCAGGTAGGTCTGCCACCCTGACTAGTCCACCAGAACTCCAATCTCTGCCATCCCAACTCGGCAACCAGAACTGGAGTGCCTGTGAACTCAAGCTAGCAACTGGTCACCCACTGTCTCTCACCCAAAACCAAAGCCCTGAACCCCAGGGTCATCACCTGAATATGGATGGCCAGTCCCCTGGCTTCTATCATGCTAGGCTGGACAATTGGTCTTGTAGTCTCTGGCCCCCAAGCAAAATAACCAGACCACGAGTCTGACACCTCAAAGGAGTCTACCAGACCCCCAGTTATTTTTGCTCCAAATTAGTAATTGAACCTTCATTCTGGTGCCCCAAACCTTGAACTTTTGGTATATTGACCTAGGAACTTGACTGTCATTTTGCCACTCCCAAATTCTGGTACCTATAAGGAGGCTTCAGGACTTCCAGTCTCTCTCTTCAAACCATACATTCAGGACCCAGTCTGTCATCCCAAACTAGACCTTAGAATCTCAGCTTCTGTCACGCGGTTCTACACAAGAACCCTAGTCCCTGATTCCTTGTTCAACTTCAATTTCCATTACTCCTAATCAGACAAAAGTATCCTTAATATGTCACTTCGAACAAAAATTAGACCTACTATGTTTTAACCCTAAACTAAATAAACAGAATTCCCAAACTAGAAACTAGATGCTGTCACTTCACACTAGGCAGTGAGACCCTCCAATCTCTGTTGCTGCAAATTAGCCCCAAGTTCTGCAACAATCAGCTAAACCCTCAGACCCTCAGCCTCTGTTACTGCAGATGAAACAGCATTTCCTGTCTCTGTTGCCTCATGTACACAACCAGAAATCCCCCCTCCCCAGTATATTGTCCCCAGCCAAGGAGACACCCTACCTTGTCATTCCTAATTAGGGTCCTGCATTCCCTGTGTCATCACCCCCAATTTTCCACCTATATACCAGTCTCTGAACCTAAAGACTATATAATCAGACCAGTAGTCTCTGTCACCTCAAGATTGATAACAGATTCCCAATTTCTGTTGCCCCAAACCAGAAACTGTGCCCCAGACTATCACCCCAAACAGGACCACCAGATGTTCAGTCTGACACCTCAAATGAAATTCAAGGACTCCCTAGCTCTGTCACCCCCTATGGTTCAACTGGATTCCTTGCTCCTGTCATCTTGAGCTAGAGACCTGAACCCACAGGCTCTTTAATCACAAATTAGACAACTAATTCCCAGTCTGTTACTCCCAACCTGGCAACTGGGCCCCAAGGTGCTGCCACCACCCCACAGTGAGACACTAGGACCCCGAGTATAACTGTGAGGACTGAAGCCAAACTTCTCACTCCCAAGGCCATTCACGAGGGGAGGAGGAAATGGACCCCCTGTCTTGATCACCTTCCTTCAAATGGAAGCTTCTGATCTCAGCATCTCAATAACTGGACACCAGAATTCGGAACCTATCACCCCCAGATCTCACCCTGTCCCCCCAGTTGCTACCCATCTGCCTCAGGGATCTCAGCCCCAGGTGCTTGGGCTCTCACTTCAGTCACCTCCAAACGAGCAGTCTGACCATATCCATTCCAGGCCCGACTGGATTGAGTGGAATACCTGGTCGCAGCAGGATAGCTCCATCCCCAGCTCCCTCCCTGGAGAAGGTTTAGAGGAAGCACTTGTGCGCCCTCTGGTGCCAGCCACTGGAAGCTTACCCTGGAGACAATCTGGGGCCAGTGTAGACCTGGACACCCAAAGCCTGAGGATCATCTTTGCTTTCTCCCTCCCTCTCAGCTCCATGGTAGGTTGGTCACCAAGCCCCATCTGTCTTCCCAGTCCCTCGTCTCTAACCCCACAGAACCTTGGCCTCGAGCCCCAATACCCCCAGCTTGGATCACTCCTTTCAACCGTCCCACGCCCCACCCCTCCACACACAACCCCCAAGGGATATTCTAACGTTCACACCTGACCCTCTCCCTTCCCTATTCAAAACCCTCCCATGGCTCCGATCACCTTAAGGTAAAATCTGAAAACCTTATCACAGCCTGCAGGGATGCTCTGCCCCCAGCAGCCTCCCCAACATTATCTTCTATGGCTGTGTCCCTCACTCACTTCCCCCCAGCGACATCTTTGAACAAGTCCAACCTCAGGGCCCTGTTGCTGTTCCCTCTGGCTGGAATACGCGTCCCCCCGACCTTCATGGGGCAATCTCCTCACTCCCCAGCCAACCCTTCCTGACCACTCTCTAAACTAGCCCTTCTTCTCCCTCAACTACTTTTCAATCTAGTTTCCTGTTGATTGGTTATTTTGCTTATATATCAGGGGCCTCTCCCACTGAATGTGAGCTCTGAGAGGGCAGAGCTATGTCTGTTTGAAGCACTGCTGTTCTCCAGCATTTAGGCTCCAAAAGAAATACAGTACAGGCCATGGATGGCACTTTAAATGTTCTACAAACCACCTTTCAAAAAGTGAAATTAATTTTAATGTTAACAATTTAACCCAATATATCAAAAATATTATCCTTCCAACACATAATCAATATAAAAATGATTAATGAGACCTTTTCCCCCCTTTTTCATACCAAGTCTTGTGACTCTGGTGTGTATTTTACACTCTCAGTGCATTCAACTGGGCCAGCCAGGTCTGACGTGCTCAGGAGCCGTGTGTGGCTGGCAGCCACCACGTTCGACAGCAGAATTCTAGAACAATGCTATGTACTCCATGGGCGCTCAGTCAACACTTGTGTTTGGTGATGAGAATGAGATTGGAGCTGCTTTGTGCTCGCTGCTCCTTACCCTGGAGTAGCCCACCCATAGCCCCTTCCGGGACCCGATGCACATCCCTCAGAGATGCCAGTTCCTCCGAGAGCCCCCACGCCCCGACCACCGCACCCCATCTAAGGTAGCTCCTCAGGTCCTCTCCATCACTCGGTCATCAATATCCCCAACAGGCACGTTTCTCTTTGTCAGCGTTCCCACATGGCAGGCAGTCCTCACCTTAAAATAAAAATCCAATTGCATCACTTTCCTCTCACTTGGAGTAAAAGCCCCAATGCTCCCCAAAGCCTACAGGGCCGGCGTGGTGGGGCCCCATTCCCTTGCCCCCCACTCTCTCCCTCACTCATCCACACCCAGGCAGGCTTCCTCGCTCTTCCTCACACCTCCTGGCTGCTGCTCTCTCTGAGCCTTGTCTTCTGCTGTTTCCTCTGCCCCGAATGCTTCTCCTCCTCCCAGCTGCTCCCTCACTCAGTTCAGGCCAATGTCACCTCAGGGAGGCCTTCTCTGGCCACCCTCCCAGCTGCAACCCACTCTGTGAAGCATGAACAGAGCAAGCCTGAGACTGCTCTCCTTAGGGAGACCTGGATACTTTGGGAACTTAGATTTTGGGAGAAATTCCAGCATCCTCTGGTAAAAATGGCTTTCCTATGTCTAAACTGTGTGTGCAAACAAGGTAGTTTATGCTGAATACTTGCTTTCCTTCTGGGAGTCTGGAAGCCTGGTACGTGCTTGGCAAAGGGTGCCTACGTGACCAGCCCCCAAAAGAAACTCTGGGTGCTGAGTCTCTAATGAGCTTCCCAGGTAGAAAACAGTTCACCCTGTTGCCACAGTAAGTTGCTGGAGGAATTAAGCCTGTCCTCTGTGACTCCACGAGGAGAGGACTCTGGGAATTTTGTGTTTCTGCACCTTTTCCCTCTGCTGATTGTGCCTGGTGTCCCTTTACTACAACAAATCTCAGCTGTGAGCCGGCTATATGCTGAGTCCTGTGTGTCTTCCCAGTGAATCATAGAATTTGGGGCTGGTCATGGGGACCCCCGACACATGATCCCTTCCCCACGTTTCTTTTCTCCTCAGCACGTATCACTATCTGACACCCTAGACCACTTCACTTATACATCTGTACATGGTCCTCTCCCAACACCTGGGGCCCATCTGTCTTGGGTGCAGCAGTATCCTAGCATCACTCTACAGAGACACACAGAAGACACTAGGAGACATCTGCTGAATGACAACTGTAACAGCTTTATTTCCAAAGCTGGAGTTCCTCCCCTGGGCTTGTGATGGGAAGGGGGCCTTGGGCCCGAGCAGCAGAGCCTTGCAGAATGTGGGTGAAAGGGGCCGGGGGAGCTGGCCTGGGAAGCGGCGGGTCCTTGGAGACATCTCACACAGGCTCCATCTGCAGTTCCTCCCCATCCCCAGCCTCCACCTGGTGGAAGGCAGCGTGAGAGCCGATGACAACCAAGGTGGCACCTGAAGGAAACTGGGCAGGTCAGGGCAAGGCTTCCTCACCTGCATGTCCCCACCTGGCCATACCACCCAGATCTTTACTTACCAAGGACCCAGAAGACCGCTGAGCCCGCGCCGGCCAGCCAGAAGAAGGGGAAGGAGATGCCTCCGGCCAGGGCATACTGATGGGCTGGGCTCACCTCTCGGCCTGGGGGGTGGATGGCATTGGGGCATGGCTCCGACACTCCATGCCCTCTCCCAGATCCCCCCGCCACCCCCCAATAATCTGGTGTCACAAGCTCTAGAGCCTCAGGATCTAATTCAAACCCATCTCATCAAGACCCCATGAGTCTTGATCACAACTTCTCTTCAACATCCCTACCTTCCTCTGGAGTATCACACTTGTCCTCAGCCTCCTACCACTTGCCCTTCAACCTTTCTTCCTCTAGAAAACTCCTAGCACTCCCTTCCTGGTATAGGGCTCTCCTGCTCCAACCTGAACTCATGTATGCCAGGGAACCCAAACTGGTGGCTCCTGGACCAAGCCTGACCTGTGGCTATGCTTTCTGAACCTGTACACTGTTTTCCAAGAATTTGGTTTGTGACTGACAAGTAAACTAAGCAATTTCATATAAAAATACAGATTTATGGCTTCTTGTGTTTCCAAGAACAAGACTGGGTGACACTACTGCATTCTCTGGTGACAGCAATAGGATGAAGACAAGTGGTGGCTAAGCTTTAGATGCTCTCTCCATGTCCTGGGGTGGCCCAGCACATCCCCACCCAGTCCACCTTCATCGTGTACATGACTTGCAGGCCCCTGAATTTCAGTTTCAGTCCCTGAAGTACGTGGTCTTATGTCTCACTGATTGTGTGATCCCAACTTCTCCGTGTCCCCACTCCAAACCTGAGCTTCCCCTGGGTGGGGACGAAGGCCCTCCCTTGTTTGCCCAGTGGAACCTCGTTCCAGGCTGGAACCACAACAAGGTACTTTATAAAGCCACAGGTCTCAGCTTCTCTAAGTCCTAAGCTCTTTCTGGTCCCACCTTCCAGGTTCTATCTCAGGAAGCAGGAAAGGGGAGAGAACCGGAACTAGGCCAGTGTAAGGCCACCACCTGGTGTCCAACGGGGGTACTTGCAGCTGATGCTTTCTGCAGAGGTTAGGGAGAACCGGGTGGGGAGGAGTGGAATGGCTTGGGGAGGAGCCAGGTGAAGGGTGGGTTTGGGGTATCTCATTGTGGATTTGGAGAATAGCAGTTGAGGGAGCTGAGGCTGGGTGGGGGCATCTAATGTGTCTGGGATTTTAAGAGATGAGCTGTAGGAGACTTAGGGTAGATCTAAGTTTGAATAGATTTAAATTCAGAGGGACTTGCGTTT
>PVIY010053715.1:0-14551 GCA_004026745.1 Myrmecophaga tridactyla | reverse complement strand
TGGCTCCGCAGCCTTGTGGCAATGGCGCTGAATGCATTTAAGAGACATTTTTTTTCCACTCTCACTCCCTGCTTAAAGTCTTCTATTTAAAAGCCTGCATTTTCCCCCTTTTGTAAAAAAAAATATATATATCCCACTTGTCTGCCATTTCCTTTAAAGAACATACATAATTTTCATGAGCTGTTCTGATGGATCCCTCATTTTTCTTTTTGCTCGCTTGATCAGAATGAAAAGAAGAACTTGTTTCCACCTGTTTTAAGAAGTATTTCCTGTTTTTAAAAGAAGTAATAGTGTATAAATTGATGGACAGTATGGGGAGGGCAGGGGTTCGCTTAAGAAAGGGGCAATTTCTAGAATGGTCAGACCCCAATGGGTCCACCAATATCGTGGAGAGTGCAGGACACATATTGATGAAAAGCCAGCTATGAATGCGTAATGCCTTGTCTCAAATGCAGACTGTCATCAGAAGCACCAGACAGTGAAGCTTAAGCCACAGAGGAATGAAGAAGAAAAGGGACCCAACATTTATTGGAGCTTTTCTCAGAACAAACTTCTGAGAAAACAAACCCATTAGAAGAGAGGCGGAAAGTACATCCAGAAGATAGGATTTATCTGCAGGTCCAATAGCTCCAAAGACCACTTTGGGAATTAGAATATCACACACACACACACACACACACACACACACATAGAGGCACATATACACAGAGAGACACACACATGCACAGAGACACACACAGAGACACACAATACAGGCATGCATACACAGAGAGATACACATGTACAAAGACACACACACACATAGACAACACAGACACACACTTAGAGATACACACATGCCCAGAGACACACATGCACAGAGAGACAAACACATACACCCACAGACACAAACACAGAAGTAGAAACATGCACACACAGAGACACAAATATACAGAAAGAGATATATTCACATACACAGTCATTTTGTGGTAGAATGATTGTAGTTTTTTGAAAGTTTTTTAAATTTGATGACATACTGTTGGCTTCTGGAAATGATGAGAAGAATGAGATGTGACCACTACCTCCCAGGGAGCCTACAGGCTAATGAAAGAAATGGACAAGGAGACATAGCCACATGCAAAGTGTGAGGGCCATGTGGCAGACACTTCTGCGGGCTCCCCCAACTCTGTTCCCTTTCCCTCATGGCCTCACAGTTGGTCTCTATCTCCCAGACCCTCCTCAGGAGGGATCTAATGACTGTGTTCTGGACAATGGAGAAGTGATGAGCAGAAGTGATGAGACCTGTTTCCATCCCGGCTGCTAAAACCTCCATGTGTGCTCCTCCTGGCTCTTCCCGCCTTCTTTCTTAATCCACGGGCAGGATGCAGAGCCCACAGCACTTGACTCCAAGGACCTAAGGGATGGCAGAACCACAGGGCCAAAGGCGCCTGGGTTCCTAAATTACTGAATCACCACTGACCCTGTAATCCTACCCTGGACAATGATGAGAGCCAGAAATTAATCTTTCCTGTGTTAGACCCAGTGATTGGGGGTAGATTGTTGCTATCAGCTAGTTGACCTCCATCCGAGTACAGCAGAGCAAGGAGGTGAGAATGAACATCAGGGGAAGAGCCTGAACTTCAAAACACTGAATTCAGAGGCCATTAAGAGTTGTCATCAACTGACCTCTATTCAACCAGTTCCAACTCCTACTAATATTATGCTGAAAAATATAGTAAGTTATAAGCTAAGTGGACTTCACACTTCACAAAGAGTATTTACCTCCACTGCTTTTTCTGTTTGCACTCAGAATAAGGCTCAACTTCTCTCCCATCTGATCCCTGTTAACCTTCCCATCTCATTGACTTCCTCAAACATGCCACACTCTTTTCCACCTTAAGATTTTCACATACATTGTTGCTTCTATTAGGAACACTTGCTCCTACTCATTCTTCATAATGTGAGCTCATAAGTTGTCTCCCCAGAGAAGCCCTTCCAAGACCACTCTACCTAAAGTAACCCCCTTGTTACTCCTTCCATAGCACCCTCTCCTTTTCCTTCACAGCATTACTTTAAACGTGCACACTTATAATCACATATTTACATTTGTAATGTTTGCTTTCCCTCCCAGTCTGTTAGCTCCTCAGAGTAAGGAACTGTTTTATTTTATTCCACCACAGCCTCCCTCTGCCTGGCACACTGCCTGGCATACAGTGGGTATTTAGTACATATGTGTTGATCAAATTTGACTCAACAATCCTGTATGACAAGTACATTTATCCCCGTGTTTAACATTTCTTCAGAATTTGCTGTGTGCCTGAAACTATTCTAAGAACTTTAGTACTCACTATAACGGTCTGAGGTGAACACTATTATTATTCCCATTTTACAGATGAGAAAGGTGAGGCATAGAGAGCACACAGCAAGCAAAAGCTTGGAATAGAGTACAGGCTTTCCTGTTTAAAGCTGTTGCTTTTTCTACAGACCCACAGGGTTTTACATCCAATCTACCCAGGGCAAGAGAGAGGGAACTAAGAAAAGAATCACATGAAAATCACATTTAGCCTAGATCATTGCAATGGAAAGTTATCTGCTAGAAGTTTGCAGACTCCTCCAACATTTCCCAATCTAAGACCAAAGGCTTTTATGCAATAGATTAAAGAATATTTCATAATCCTGCTCGGGCTGTCCTAGTGGAGAGCCCTTCTGGAAAAAGACCATCACACTTTGTTTTCCCCCTGGGACCAAAGCCTCTGGCTCAGCTGCCCTCTGCCCACACTCAGGTCTTTGCCAGTCCATTTCTCACTTGCAGCCTGGAGAACAGGATGAGGTCAATAGGTCCTTCTGTTCCTGCAGGAAGCCAGAGAAGATTAATCTGAGGACAGAGAGATGACACCCAGCAGTAGAAGAGATTTATGAGGGAGGGAAATCCAGGCCAAGGTGCCTGGTGTTTGTTCTGTTCTGTCTTATGACTACCAAAGAGTTCTGTGGCTGGAGAAATTTCCAGAAATTATCTAGTCCAAATCCCTGCCTACTAAAGAGTTTCAGGTAAAAGAATGGCCATCTGATATTCGCAACATGTAGGCTCTCAGCAGCTCTCTCTCCTCCATGCAAGGCAAACCAGACGGTCCAGGCATTTTAACTGGTATCTGAGGTCCCCAATGGTCTGGTTTCATCCTAATCTCTTTTTAGCCACCAACATGAACTTCCTGCCAGCCAATCTGCTATTCCCCCTTGTCTCCCATTCGCCACACATTTGCCCATGCTGGAACTCCTACTTGGAATGGCTTTCTTCCTGCTCTTTAGCAGCCAAGTTTTATAAAGTTCAGCTCAAATGCTCATCACCTATGAGCCTTCTAGCCATCACAGGTCTTTATCAGACAAATTCATAGTAATTAGGTTGCATCTTTTCTTTTGTTTGCTAAATATTTATGATCTCATCACCTCTCAATGACTTTAAGGTGCGCGCTGACATATTTCTATTTCTTGGGCAACAAATGCATCGGACTCTGTACAGTGGGATACTACCCTCCTTAACGAAGATCCATGAGCACCAAGTATACTGCTGTGCCTTTGTACATGCTGATCCCTCTACTAAGAATGATCTTTGCCTTCTTCTCAGCCTGACAAACTCCTTATTCATCAAGTCAGAAGAGAACTAACACTGTGGGGCTGCTAGATATCAGGAACTAGACTAGGTAAGCCTTCATGTACATATCAAAATTAATCTTGACCAAAAGCTGAAGACATAGCCTGCATTATACCCAGTCTACAGATGATGATACTGGGGCTCAAGAGCTTAATTTCATATATATATCCATTCATTCAAGTGTTATTTATTTTGCATCTACCATTTTTCAGGTACTCTACTAAGAACTGATATAATAAGGTGAAAGTCAACAGAATCAGTCCCTACCATCTTGAAGCTCAATGGGAGAAACAGACATTGAACAAATCAAATCATCACAAATGCAGTGAGGGTTGAAATAAAGGGAAACTCAGGGCATTTGCAAATGCCAGCCTGGAAGTTAGGAGAGTGCTCTCTAGAAGTAACATTGAAAACCGAATGCCAAGTAGGTCAAGTAAGGCAAAGAGTGGGAATAAGCAACTCACCTGAAGCGGTATAACTTAGGAGTGAAGGTACCAGAATTCGGTCCCAAGTCTATGTGACACCAAGTCCTTGTTGTTTCTACAACCTTGTACCTCCTCTGGGAAGCCTTATTGGAATACCTCCTCCGGCCAAACCAGTCAAGCCTGTTTGTGTTCCCAGATCACCCTGGATTTAAATTAGTTCATACGTTTCCATGTAATGCAAGGAATTTCTAACTGCTGTGAAAACCCCAAATGGCAGAGACTTAATGTGGTTGGGGGTGAGGGTATTGACAGGACTAGCTCTGGTCACAAGATCATTCATCTAGTGACTCTTCCATTCACCAGGGCTAAGGAGTCTTCAGAGGAATCCTCTTCATCTGGTTGGCTGATGAGCATGAAGAAAGTATGGAGGTGGAGAGGAGAGAGAAGAAAAGAAAGGAGAGGAGAAGGAGGGGAGAGGAGGAGAAGGGATGGGACAAGAAAGGAGAGGAGAGGAGGGGAGGGGAAGGAAAAGAATGGGAAGGGAAGGGGTAGGGAAGGGAGGAGGCAAGGGAAGAAGAGAGGGGAAACAGAGGGAAGGGGAGTTGGGGAGAGAAAATGTGGATCATGCTAAGGGACTAAAAGTGGTGTACATCATTGTGGCTCACATTTTATTTTTCTTCAAATCAATCATATGATCAACTGTCTTATTTGCCAGAGCTGCTGTAACAAAGTGCCACAGAATAGTCAACTTAAACAACAGAAATGTATTGTTTCATAATTCTGAAGGCTAGAAGTCTGAAATCAAAGTGTCAGCAGGGCCATGATTTCTCTTACAGGGGAGAATCCATTCCATGCCTGTCCCCTGGTTGCTGGTGGGTCGCTGGTCATACATGCTGTTCCTTAGCTTATGGTGGCATCACTCAATCTCTGCCTCAATCACAAAGTCATATCTCTTATATCTTCAAATCTCTTGTCCTTAGAAAAACACCATTCATATTGGACGAAGGTGACCCTAGTTTAGTTTGGCCTTAATTTAGCTAAAAACAAGTACAAGAATCCTATTTCCAAACACGATCATATTTCTGGCACCCGGGGTTAGGACTTGAACATATATAATGGCGGGGGTGGGGGGTTGGGGTGCAGGGGACATGATTCAATCTATAACACCTACCTTGTTTCCAAATATTGGAACAGGGGCCAGAACCCATGTCTCCAGAGCCACTCCTGGGGCTGGCCCAAGCACTGGTCACTGGCAAAGTGGTGTCTCACCTCAAGATTCCTGCCCGCTCTTCTCACCCATCCCGAATGCTTGGTTTACCATTCATATAGCATGCAGATGCACCAGCCACAGTTTTGATGTTGCCAAATGATCAAGAATTGGTGCAAGGGTTGTTAAACATCTGGTTAGAGGTACCTTTGTTTTACACTTATAAAGGCAGAAAAACTCAAGATTCTAGATCAGCCACTTCATTTTACCAATGAAGAAACAGAGACATAGGCAAGACACAGGCCCAGCCCAAGGATGCAACAGCTACAGAGTGGCTATGCTGGGCAGTAGAGCCAAGTCATCAGGCTCATGGTTAGATTCCACCCATCAAGATGCTTCTTACCCAAGGGAAATGTCTGAGAGCAAAAAAGCTGAAAGAAACTTTCGAACTTTCAGGAACGAATCATTTGGTAGAAAGAACCCTTCAAAAGCCCCTTAAATAATTCTACCTGGTCTGTTCCATTAGTTTAGA
Source organism: Myrmecophaga tridactyla (assembly GCA_004026745.1). NCBI lineage: Eukaryota > Metazoa > Chordata > Mammalia > Pilosa > Myrmecophagidae > Myrmecophaga > Myrmecophaga tridactyla. The sequence continues at coordinate 8,759 of PVIY010053715.1, read as the reverse complement.
GCTCTCAATCTTTCTTCTGCCTGTTCAGTTGTGACACAATCAAGATGAGCACAATTCTGGAACTTCTAAAATCCAGGGAGATTTCTCCCATTCAAGAAACCAACTGGAATACAGACGGCGATATTAGAGCAGTATCTTTGAGTCTCCTCTAATCCCTATTTTTAAGGGAACAAACTTTTGAACTTCTCCTCTTTAATTTTTCCAGTAACAGATTAGTTATATCTCTTACACAGGTCTGAACCCCCAAATGGGGTAGGGGCTCCTCCCTCACTCAACATCTCTGCTGTAGGTACTCAAGCCCCATCCCCATCAGGAGGGCCTGCCTCCTGCAGGGGCGCCAGACTTAGGCGGCTCATGCTTTCTCTCTCAGGCTCCAGTTCCACTTGGCAGGGCCTGCCTTGCCTGCCTCAGTCCTGCGATTTCCCTGAGATAATGGAAAAAGCGGCTCAATGCTGACAGCCTGCCCTGCGTTTACAGTACATCCCGGTAATGTTCCCTCACGCTCCCATAAACAGGCTGCCCGCCGCAGACCAGGCGGCTCCAGGCGCGCCGGCAGGGGCCCCGCAGTTCTGCGGTCATAAATCCCACCCCCCCACACCTGAGCATCTTGCCCAGCCAAAGGCAGTTCCTTTGAAAAGAAGCTTCAAGGACTTCACTGCACAACAGACTTACATCCGATATATTAATTCCTGGAAACTTATCATGTGCTAGGTCCGCGCCCGGCCCTGGGGAGCCAGCTGGGAACCTAAGACACGCGATGGTATGAGGTGTAACAACAGGGGAGCTAGACGCCAGGGGGCACCCTCCTCAATCTTGAAAGGGAAGGCACCTTTCCATCCACTGGTCCTTGCACTTATTAAAGTCCTGCTAGGAACCCAGCTTCGAACTAAACACTGGGGACAGCCTGATAAATAAAGATACAGGTCACCTGACATCTCTTTCAGTGTTTTTCCCACTAACATCCTTTCCTTCACTACCTAAAGTCTGCTACATTTTGAAATATACAAACTATTTTAAGTACTTTCAGGAACATGGGCTCTGAAATAGGCAAATCTAGGTATGAACCCTAGAGCTACCACTTACCGGCTGCCTGACTTTGGATGAATTACTTTACAGGGCCTCAGTTTTACTAATTTGCAAACTGAAATAACAAGGCCTATATTACAAGAGTCTTGATAGAATTAGAGATGTTCTAGGGAGCACTTAAAAAATAGGAATGATGTTACTGCTGGTATTTATTTTTGGCAAGAATGGCACTCTGGGGTAAGACCATTCTAGTTTTAGACCCAAATAATAACAGCTAGCGTTTAAGGAACACATATTCCAAGCAAGACTCAAAGTAGATTCGCTCATTTAATTCTTAAACAATCTTATGAAGTAGGAACTGTTTTTATCCCCATTTTACAGATAGGACAAAGGAAACACATGGTCAAATAGATACCTTTAAGGTCATACACAGTTAATAAATGGAAAACCTGGGGTGTGAATCCAGGTCCCTGGCTCTGGAGCTCACGTGCTCAATGTTATAACTTAATCATTGAGGGAGTTTAGACAAGGTGTGAAACCCCTCTCAACCAAAATAATGCTATTCATGGCCTGGTGGTGATACAAAAATTATATCCTAGCTTATGAGATGGTCAAGAAATGTTAGTTCCCTTTTTGTGTGAACTTCACAGTTCTCACGGATTTTTTTTTTTTTTTGCGTGTGTGTGGACAGGCATTGGGAATCAAACCTGTGTCTTCAGCATGGCAGGCGAGAACTCTGCCACTGAGCCACCGTGGCCCGCCCATCATGGATTTTCATTAGGGGAAAAATAGTGACAAGATTTTTCAGACTGGGCAGCCAGTATCAAAAATGTGACATATACAAATGAGCATATGAATCTCCCATACACATACAAGTAGAGAACATTGCTTGAGTCCATTCCTTAAAGTCTAGTATGTTGATTAAAATACTTTTATAAAGTAGAAAAAAATAAAGCTGATATTAAAAAAATCTTATTTTATTAATCCCCAAAGGAAGGATTTTATTAATTCCTTTAGAATCCAATAAAAGTGAGTTTTTTAATCAACTTTGTTTCCCAATTCCTGCCCAAATGTCAAATCATAGCAAAGTAGCCCACATTTCCCAAGACGCTTCCGGATACATGGGGCTGGGTCGAGAGAAGACTGATACAAACCCAGCCCTCCCAGGCAATCCAGTTGGCCAAACATGTGAAATATAAAATACTATCAAACTGATATAAAAAAGCAATATTGTCAGGAGTTCAGGGGAACTGCTGAGATAGGAACTGCTTGTTCCAGAACAGTGCTTGTCCATAGTAGGCCCTCAAAAGCATAAAAAAAAAATTGTTGAATAAATAGGCAAGGGTATAGTTACAGAATGTTTTGTAGACATAGTAAGGAGTTTGACAATTAATCCCCCCAAAACAATATAATGTAAGGGTTTTAAGCAAGAAAGCAACACGGTCTGATTTAAAAAATAATAATAATCAACTTGCTGCCACTTGGATAAGGGATACAGATGTAAGGAAGGGAATGAAACAAGGACACCTATTTGGGGGCCATTCATTACATAGTAGAGGTATGGTGGAATGGAGTAGGGTGGGGGCAGTGGAGACAGAAGAAGAGGATGAATCTAGGATATTTTGGGGAACTAGAGTTCATAGGACATGCTCATGGATGGGATATGAGAAATGAAGGAAAGAAAGGATTGGTATAACCTCTTGGCCTTTGGGTTGAACATTTGGGCGGATGGTTATAGCATTTACTGAGAGAAGAATAATGAAAGGAGGCTGGGTTTGGGGTTTGGGGAGGGCAGAAATAAACAATTTTTTGTTTTGGATGTGTTATAGGTAAGAGGTCTATGAGACATCGGAGTGGAAATATCAAGCAGTTGGATGGGTGATTCAGGAGCTCAGAACTAGGGCAGGCCATCAGCATATTGAGGCTTTGAGGTGGCCATGCTAGGTGGTCTTCCATGGACCCTTGAATCCAGTCCACCACAACACCATGGTGTGATTCAAATACATACCTCCAAATTCATGCCTAGAAATCATAAGGTGCTCAGGCATAGACAAAAATGTGACTATAATGTCTTCAAACACCATGGACTCAGTATAATCCATGGACCAGTGCTTGTGTTTCCCGCAGAGTATACAAAACATGTTTAAATGGGCCCCCCACCTTCTTTGAGTGGCTTCTCCATGGCTCTCTACCTTTCTCCCACTCCTACTGAGTTCCAGGTAGGAATCCCTGGGACCCACATAGGGTTAAAGTCCATCCCGCAAGCTGGGGTTTAATCAGATGCATGGCTTCATCGCTTGGGCTTAATGAGGTAAACCAGACCTCCGGTAATATTGCCTGTATAATTGACATGGTTCTCTGGGAAACATTACGCTTTATAATGAAAATACTGTATATAATTAGAATCTAATAGGAAGAAAATAGTAATTAGCCAGAATTAACTGAACAGACGCAATCAGGCAAATAAAGGTTATCCTCAGGAGAGGACCCTTCAGAGTTCAAATACACGTCCTGTAATTGTAAAGAAGCCCCAGTAATTAAGGGTAATTTTTTCCTGCATCGTTGTGCAATTTTTTGCTGAGTGGCAGAATGAGTCTGGCCGATACCTAAAAGGGATCTAGAAGGTCATACACATGGGACCATGGCAAGGGAGGGAGGGAAAGAGAAAGAACAGGGAACCCAGAGCTTAAAATTCTAGGTGTGAATTCCAGGTATGAATTCCAGGTTCAACTCTGTCATTCATCAACTGTGTGAACTTGAATGAGTCAACCTCCCTCTCTGATCATAATGTTAATAGTGCCCACCATTTATTAAGTGTCTACTTACTACGAGCTGTGCTGAGCACATAACATATATTATCTAATATACTCTTTATGTTCTTAACCACTAGATAAACCTCCTCCCTTTTTCAGTTGTTTTAAAGCAAAAAAAATTTTTCTCCTACATCAGATTAAACCAGATAATTAAAAATAATAGCATAATAATAATGAAAATAATAACAACTCTTCTGAGGGTTGTTGTGAAGATCGATTGAGATGACGCCCCTTTTTATCCTTCAAGAGGGAAAGAAATCAGCTTTTACTGACCACTTGTTTACACCAAGAACTTTACAAGAATCTGGAGCTGTCAGATCCTACGTCTAAGCTTCCCTCTTACAACATCCTCCCAACAAATGGTGGTCACCATCACTGGCATTAGGCAGCAAGCGCATGCTCTAAGACTGAAGCTACAGATGTGATCCCTGGAGGACATAGGGCCACCCATTGACACGACGATCTGTGAGAGAAGAGATAACTTTGGCTGGAGGAGAGATAGCCCTAAGTGAAACCAGGGAAGTTTCTGTGCAGGTTTCTGTGAACACAGGTTTCTTGTCTCCATGTGCTGGTCCAGCCCAATAGCTTCCCTAGCACTACACCACCCATGATCTCCATGTTGGAATACAAGAAGGACGTGTTTGGCCCAGGGTTAGATACTGAAGCACTTTACACTGTACCATTGAAACAACAGATTCATGATACAACATTCATGCATACTGACCCTGTGGCCAGCTTGGGATGGGCACTGGAATCTCAGGGGCCATCCTTCATGGAGACTGCAGCCAGGGAGCAGGGGTGGGAATGGGGGTAGGAAGAGACAGACATATCACAAGTCTCCAGAACATGAGACAGTACATGCTTGGTGAATGCTGTGATAAAGATAAGTGTCATGATTAAGCAAAGATAATGAACACCAGGAGGTGGTTTTTGAATACCTTCTGGGAAGTATGGAGGCACATCTGGGAAGACTTCCAGACAGAGGAAGCATTTGAGCAGGACCATGAATCTTGGCCAGAGATCTTGTCAGGTGGAGAAAGGAGAGAGAGGCGCTCTGAGGAAAAGGACCAGCCTGGGCAAAGACATGATAGTAAAATGAATGCCAGTGTGTGCTAGGGGAAAGTAGTTGGTGCTCTACTGTCATAAATCATTAGCGAGGCAGAGGTTTCTAGTCTTCTTCTAGAAGAAGAACTGGGACATGCCTCCAGTTCCCCTCCCCAAACCCTTTGTTCACTTTCCATAAGAGGATCAGTGGGTTTGGTTGGTGAGGCTGAAGAGTACCTCATCCAGTCATCCAAAGGTCATACATGAGAAAAAGCAAGAAAGAAGAGTGTCTTCCAAGCATAAGTAAAGATGTCAGACAAGTCTTAGCCAGTGTCCCTCTTTTACCTGCTTGTGCCCAGGGGTGGTGGGTGCTGGCCACAGGAACTTGCTCCTGTAGACTCAGTGAACTTCTATGGCCAGAGTGGCCCAGAGTGGCCAGGTCCCAGTCCAGATTCAGGAAAGTAGGTCAGTGTAACTGCATTCCTTCTTTCTACTCTACCTTTAGTTTTATTCCTGGTTTTTAATACTGGTTTTATTCCCTGCTGAATCTTGGAGTTTTTGTAAATGGGTTGAGCCTGGAGCCTCTGAGCAGCAGCCTTATATCTCCCATCAGTGCATGGTTTGATGTGTCCAGATCACAGGGGCAAGGATGGATGTTGGGAGATGAGGTTAGGAAGACAGACTAGTGCCTTGTTTAGGAAATAGAGGAGGTAAGATCCAAATAGGCAAACAATTTTAGTGCTCTTTCCCTCACACTACATATCAACTCTACCTGAAGTCTACCTGAATGTACCCTCCTTTTAAGGGATTCATTGTTTTAAGGTAACTGCCTAGCAATCTGTGTGTTGAGACTGCACCCAAAGTTTGTTCATGTCCATCTTGTACCCTACTCCCCCCACCTGCATCTATGCTATGTTAGCACTGGTAATGAGAGTAGAGAAAGGATAGAGGGTATTTGTAAGTGCTACTACAGGAAGAATGGACAGATGGACAGCTGGCTATGAGACATCAGTCTATCATCAAAGTCTATATGCAGGTGTTTATTAAACACTTACAACACGCCAAAAAAACTATACAGAGGGGTTAAACATAGTATTTTGATTTAAAGAATTGACCATATAGCAAGACAGATGAGATTGACATAGAAATAATTATCATACAAGGTAAGAGGAAATAAAGTGATGTGAGCATGAAGAGATTTCTTTGGCAAGGCAATTTAGAAAAATTTTCTGGAAGAGGTGGCCTTGAAGCTAAGGCTTGAACTCTAGGGAGGATTTGAAAATGCAGAGAAAGAGGGCTTTATTGATAAAGAAACAGCACAGACAAGACCATGGGAATGAAAAATTATGAGGTGTTCGTGGGGAGAAACAGGAGATCAGGAGGGACTCCAGTTCCATGCGAAGAAACATTCTTGAAAAATATCCAGATTCCAGAACCTACAGGACCTTGAGTGTCAAATCAGGGTGGACTTTGACCTGCATTTGTGATGGTGTTTTGGCAGGAGCATCAGAAAAGCAAAGCTGTATCCCAGTGCGATTAACTAAAGCAGCGCCCCCTAGAGGAATGTAGAAGAGGAGCTCCTCAAGGCATATCTCTCACCTGAGCATGGTCACTGGTGGGGTGAAGTCAAAGGATGGATTTGTTGATCAGCACATACCTCTGTCCCTTCCCTTTTCTGCCAGGAGCAGGACCCAAGGCAGCTCTGATGATCACAGGTGGAACCCTCTTGTGTGGGCCTCCTATCTCTATTATTAAAGCCACTTAATGCCTAATTACTCAACCAGCCACAAGGCCTTGAACAAGCGCCTTGCTGGAGAGCAATCAGATTTGTCAGACGTTTTCAAAAAGCACACAACTCTCTTGGAGGTCTTGGAATAGCTTTGTCAGTGGCCCTAATGGAGCATAATTTCCTGTAAAGGAAAACTAATTTAATATTTTCAGGTATTATGTAACCAAGTGCCCACAGAGAGAGGGAAGACAACTGCTAACGAGAAGCAATCAGAGCGCAGTACCCTTGTGGAATCAGAAAGCCTGCGGGTTTGTTTACTGCTACAAAGGGGACCCACGGGAGTGGCTGGTCACAGAGAGAGGGGCAGGGTGACATAACGGGCAAGAGTGTGGGCTTTACCAGGCATGACTGGGGATCAAGTCCCAGGTCTGCTACTTACTAGCCATGAGACCTTGGGCAAGCTCTCTGACCCCTCTCAGCATTGTTGAAGATTCATCATCAGCAAAATGAGAGTGATAAATTAGTCTAACTCATTTGGTTGTTCTGCAGACTAAATAGGAAAATTTATGGGAAGTTCATAGCATAGTGCCTGGAACTTAAAAAAAAAAAAAAAACACTCACTATACAGTTGCTGTTATTGTTACAGCTACCCCTTTTATTAATCAGAGTCAGGTTAAGTAAAACTTATTTCCCTCCCATTCCCCTTTCAGGAAAAAAGGCTGTGGTCAGGATCCCATTCACCAAAAACTTTCTGGGGTGAACAATAGACAGTAATAGGACGCTGTTGCCCATTCTTCTGCTCTACCGCACACCTCATCATTGAATGATGTCTTCCCACCCAGAATCTGATCTTCCCCCAAGGGAGGAGGCCATGCCTCTCTTACTCTGTTAAAAACCCACTCCCTCCCATAGCAGGCACTCACATATTGTTGGAAGAACCAAACCTTCCATCTCTTGCCTGGATCGTGGGTGGCAATGGCTTCCTTATTCCCCACCCAGTGACACAACCACCTCCTCTAGGCTACTGCTGTCAAATGATCGTTCCAAACCTTGAATCTGATTATATCAGTCCTCTGTTAAGAAGTCATAATAGAATTTCTCAGCATCTGGAAAATGAAATCCAAATCCCCCATCCTGGCTTTCAAGGCCCTGCATAATTTGGCTTTGGCCTTGACTTTTCCAGAGCTCTTTCATGTCTCCTGATCTTCTAGCATATTATCTTCTTGCCATTTCTTTGATAAGAATCATGGGACCTATTCCTATCAAGCCAAATATGACCTCAGAATCCTTCTCAACAGTGTTCCAGGTAGCCACAATCAATTAGTCATTGTTTTAGTTTGCCAGAGTCCTATGACAAATACCACGCAGTGGGCTGGCTTAACAAAGGAATTTATTAGCTCATCGTTTCAGAAACTAGAAGTCCAAAATCAAGACATCAACACAGCCACACTGTCTCCTCAAAGTATGTATGTTCTGGAGCTGACTGACTATAAACCTCGTGATTCCTTGATTGTATTTCTGTTTCCTGCTACATGGAAATGATTTCTCCTTTTTGGCTTCTGTGACTACTGGGACCTCTTTATAAGGCTTCAAATAATCCAGATCGAGACCCACACTCATTCACTTAGTCACACCTTAACTAAAAATAACATCCTTAAGAAGTGCTATTTGCAATGAGTTCATACCCACAGCAATGCAGTTAATATTGAGAACACATTTTTTTCTGAGGTACACAACTTAATCTATCACAGTCATACCTGGGCCAAAATATTAAATCTATTTGTTATTTTGGTCTAGAATAGTCTGGGTCTTGATCAGTTACTTTCATTTTGGCCTGAGTCCCAGAGACCCCTGAAAACCAATTTAGCCAAGCTCTCCAAACTGACCACATGCCTTTGGACTTCTCTTGAAAGGCGAAAGTCTCCTTCCCATCAAAACTTCCCTCCTTTGGCCTCTTTTGTTACTCAGATGTGGCCTCTCTCTCCAGCCAACATGATGAGCAGTCTCACCACCCTTCCCCTCTCTGCGTGGGACATGACTCCCAGGGATGTGTACCTTCCTGGCAACATGGGACAGAGAACCTGGAATGAGCTGAGATTCAGCATCAAGGGATGGAAAAAAACCCTAGAATGAGCTGCGAATTAACA
>PVIY010053714.1:0-14558 GCA_004026745.1 Myrmecophaga tridactyla | reverse complement strand
GACAGAACCGTCCCAGAACACTACATGGCAAGATAAAATAAGCAATAAGTACAACCTGCCACATAATCATTTACTCACTGCAACAGCTAATGCTAAATTGGATCTGCATCAAAAATAGTCAAAGCAGACCAGAAAACTTTTAGAAGAAAATGTAGGAAACATCTTATAAATCTTGTGATCAGAGGTAGTTTCCTAGACCTTACACCCAAAGTATGAGCAATGAAAAAAGAAACAGGTAAATAGGATCTCCTCAAAATTAAACACTTTTGTGCATCAAAGAACTTTGTCAAGGAAGTAAAAGGGCAGCCTACGCAATAGGATACAATATTTGGAAACCACATATCAGATAAAGGTTTAATATCCAGAATATATGAAGAAATTCTAGAACCCAACAACAAAAAGTCAATCCAATTAAAAAATGGGCAAAGACATTAGCAGGCACTTCTCAGAGGAAATACAAATGGCATATCTCACCAGCTATTAGGGAAATGCAAATCAAAACCACAATGAGATATCTTCTCACACCCACTAGAATGGCCATATCAAAAAAAAAAAAAAAACAGAAAATGACAAATGCTAGAGAAGATGTGGAAAAAGAGGCACATTATCCACCGTTGGTGGGAATGTACAATGGGCAACTACTGTGGAAGGCAGTTTGATGGTTCCTCAGGAAGCTAAAAATAAAACTGCCATATGAGCCAGCAATCCTATTACTAGGTATATATTCAGAGGCACTGAAGACAAGGACCCAAACGGACATTTGCACACCGATGTTTATGGCAGTCTTATTCACAAATGACAAGAGATGAAAATAGCCCAAATGTCCATCAATGGATGAATGTCTAAACAATCTGTGGCATATACGTTCAATGGCATATTAAGCAGCCGTAAAACAGAAGAAAGTCATGAAGCATGTAACAACGTGGATGAACCTCGAGGACATTATGCTTAGTGAAATTAGCCAGAAACGAAAGGACAAATACTATAGGATCTCACTAATATGAACTAACATCAATGAGTGAACTCTGAGAGTTAAAGTTAAGCAAACAGGTTATCTGGAGATAGAAAGAGAGTAGAGAGACTGAGTATTTGGTGCTGAAGGCGTATAGAATGTGCAATAGGACTGACTGTAAAGATCCAGAAATAGATACCACAATACTATTTGATGGCAGAACAATAATAACATAAGTACATTGAATGAAGTTGAATGTGAGTATGGTTGAAAGAGAAGGGCTTGGGGGCATGTATGACACCACAAGGAAAGATGGAGAATAAAAACTGAGAGGGCGTAACTTCGTAATGCCTAAAGGGGACAGTGATGGTGATTAAATGTACAAATATAAGAATGTTTTTGCATGAAGGAAAACAAATGAATGTCAACATTTGCAAGGTGTTGAAAATGGGATGATATACAGGAAAAAATACAATCAATGCAAACTAGGGTCTATAATTAACAGTAACATTGCTTTATGCTTTTGTTGAATGTAACAAAGGCAATATGCCAAAATTAAATGCAAATAAGCAGGGAATATGGGGGAGGGGTATGGGATTCTTTGGAGAAGAAAAGGAAATGTCCTCATATAGACTGTGGTGGTGAAGGCACAGCTATGTGATTAAAACAGGAACCCACTGACTTTTTACTTAGATTGGATTGTATGATGTGTGAATAAAACTGTTTAAAAATGAACAAAGAGCTACAAGTGCTGGAGAAAATATGTTGGTAGGGAAGCTGAGAGGTATAGCCATTCTGGAAGGCAGGGTGATGACTCCACAGGAGGGGAGGGGTGGGGATGCCATATGATCTTGAAACCCCAATGCTAGGTGTATACTTGGAGGAAGTGAGAGTGGGGGCGCCAACGGACATTTGCACACTGGTGTTTATGGCTGTGGTTTTTCTGACCTGTAATGCATGGAGGTAGCCTAAGGGTTTACCAATTGAGGAACGGATGGGGGAACTATGGTATATACATTCAACGGACTAATGAGTGGCTGCAAGAAGGAATGAAGTTGTGAGGCATGTAACCAGGTAAATGAACCTTGAGTACAGTATGTTGAATGAAATGTCAGAAACAAAAAAGGAATATTTCCATGCCTCACTTACATGGACTAACTATAATACACAAACTTGGAGAATTGAAATTGAGAGCATAGCTTACCAGGTTAAGGCCTACTGTAAAGGTTCCTATATTGTAAGCTCTTAGCCATCACATCTATTCTGAAATTGTAACTGTTATTTCTAAATTCTGACATGCTGAACTATCTATGTATAACCTGGTCACCCCTGGAACTTCGGGTATTTGTGTGACACGTGAGACTCAGAGTTAGAGTTCTGAAGCTATGACAGTCAGCATTAGCCCATACAGCAACTATTTAAAAAGTTGAAAAAGTGATCAAACTTCAAGAGATATAAATGAAGCTGATTTAGATAGGACTAAGATAAACCAGAACACAGGGTAAAGGATATACTGTCTATACTTTAAGACTTCAACTTTCATGTGAGACCAAAGGAAGAGATATTTATTTGGTGCAAAATTTATATTTTGGAAACAATATGTAATTTAACTTATATGATCAGTTTATTTGAACTGTATAATTACATGGAAACTTGAATAGGGCATAAGATCTTGTTGGTCTGTACAAGTCAATGTGATGCCCCGATACATCCCAGAATAATTTTGGCAGAGAATAAAAAAGTATTTGCAAAGCCCCCTGGAAGCACTGGGGAGAAAGGAGAAAATATACAACTTCCATACCTGGGGAACTCCTGATATTCACAAGCATTGGGGACAACCATTTTAATAGGTCAAGCCCTCAAACTTTGGGCTTCCCCTATGAAACTTAATCCTGCAAGGAGAAGCTAAGCCTACTTATAATCATGCCATGTCTCTAAGCCAACTCAGCAGGTGAACTCACTGCCTTCCCCTCTATTTGGGAAATGTAAATCTCCCTGGCAATGTGGAACACAACTCCCGGGGATGAGCTGGAACCCAGCATCATGGGATTGAGAAAGGCTTCTTGACCAAAAGGGAAAAGAGCGAAATGAGACAAAATAAAGTTTCAAAGTGGCTGATAGATCTCAAACAGAGTCGAGAGGTTATCCTGGAGGTTATTCTTTTTTTTTTTTCTTTAATATTTTTATTGACAAAACAATATGCAAACATTCTTAACATACAAACATTCCATACATGGTGTACAATCACTGGCTCACAATATCATCACATAGTAGTATATTCATCACCATGATCATTTTTTAGAACATTTGCATTACTCCACAAAAAGAAATAAAAAGAAAAAACTCATATATACCATAACCCCTATAAGAATTCTTATTCTTTACACAGATATCCCTTTTTAGCTTATGGTATATCAGAATAGCTAGAAGGAAACACTTGAAACTGTTGAATTTTATTCCAGGTAGCCTTGATCTTGAAGACAAATTGTATAACTATAAAGTTTTTACAGTGTGGCCATGTGATTGTGAAAACCTTGTGGCTGATGCTAATTTTATCCAAGTTATTGAATGATGAGTAAAAAAATAAATAAATAATGGGGGGATAGATTTACCCAATTCTACCCCCAAAATTGCGTAGATTGCAATACTAGTGACCAATGAGAGGCAGGAATAAAGGGTATATCGGATGAATGGGTTTTTTCTTTTTTCTCTTTCTTCTCCTGGAATGATGCAAATACTCTAAAAATGATCATGGTAATGAATACAAAAATATATGATGATATTGTGAGCCACTGATTTTATACTTTGGATGGACTGTTTAGTGCATGAAGATATCTCAATAAAAATATTAAAAAAAAAAAACAGCCAAGGCACCTAAGTCTCTCTAAGCCCAACTCTGCAAGTGAAATCATTGCCCTCCCCCCTATATGGGAAATGATATCCAGGGGTGAAAATCTCCCTGGCGGCACAGGAGAGGACTCCCAGGGATGAATCCAGACCTGGCACTAAGGGATTAACAATTACATCCTGACCAAATGGGGGAAAAGAAGTGTAATTAATAAAGTATCAGTGGCAGAGAGAGTTCATATAGAGTCAAGAGGCTACCATGGAGGTCGCTCTTATGCAAGCTTCAGTTAGATATTGCTACCTATCATAACCTGCCAACCCCCAATCCTAAAGAACACCTAGGGCAATACAAAAGATTCCACGGGGATTACAGACACTAGAGTGATTTGCCAGAAACCTACAACCTCCAGATGGGTTCCTGGTCCAGTTAAGTCTTGAAACCCAGTCCAACCTCTCCAGAATATCAGATAGTTTCATCTCCCTACCCCATATTAGTGACAGACCCTTTCAATATCAAAAATTTAGAATTGCCATAGCCCAAATAACTCCAATGAGAGGTATGGAAAGATCAAAGGTGATGGTGGAATTATACATAGAAGATAGGACTTAACAAATGAAAATGAATGCTAAATTATTAAATTGATATCTCTTTTAGTCTCCAGTGTTTTAGAACAGCTAGAAGTAAAAACCTAAAATTGTGAAATTGTAACCCATGTCAAAGTCTGAAATATTTTCTATGACTAACTGTGGTGCTGTGCTTGGAAATGTATAGCTTGTTTGTATATATGTTATTGTTCACAAAAAATGAAGGAAAAAAAAGTCAATTGTGATGATAAAGTATTTAAGCCCTCTAGCCGCCTATACTCGGGAGCAGCTAGAAGGAAAAATATGAGATGATGGTATGGTAACCCATGACAAATGGGATCTGTCCTGTAACCACTTTTTGAAGAGTGCTTTGAAAACTATTGGTTTTTTATTTCTTTGCTTTGTATATATGTTATACTATACAATAAAAAAAAGTTAAAAAAAAAAAAATAGCCAAAGCAAAGAACATGGTCAACTGCTGGAGCTCAGAATCATTTTGGTCTCCTACACACATGCATAAATTAAAGCTGGTAGTGGGGGGGGAAATGAAATAAGCAAGAAGACTCCCAGGTTCTTTCAAATGAAAATGAACGTTGAATTAATCCTCCTAAGTCTGAGAGGGATCAAAGCTATTCCTGTTTTGTCAGTGCATTAGCACAAAAATCACTTTCCAAGGCTGTGCTGCTTCCTCAGGAGAACAGAAGACTTATAACTCACATTCAAGACCAGAAAAGAAATGACTGTTTAACCTAAGTACACAGAATCTGACCTAGTTTATTTTCACATTTAGGTAAAGACAATCATAATGCACTGTAAGGAAATTTCACTTATGTAATGTCACCTAAATAAAAATGGTTTGTAAAGATGCACTCATAGTTACAATGATACTTCTGTGGCCATTTTGAAAGGTAATATTGAATCATGTTTATTTTCCATTTGGTAATGTAAAACTATTTTTCTTATTTTATACTGACATCAAGTGGCAACGTGATGCAATGCAGTCTACAAACTGCTTTTCCTTCTCTGAAAATCTAAAAGAATTTAAAGGTAAAATACCAGTATTTTAAAAGCTTGAAATAGACTCTGTGAAGTGAGGGATACCTAAAATTCAGCTGCCTTGAAAAAAACATTTCTCTAGAATTCTGAGCACTTGTTAGCTGTATGATCTCGAGTGATACGCCTTTTCCTACAGCTGCACTTGACTCACCTACAAAATTGGCTGTAGTGTGACTCACCTTAAAGAGGGCATGTGAGTTTTATAGGAAATGTGAACATAAAATGAACAAGACAGCACCAGGTACACAGCGAGTGCTCACTCTATATTAGCTACCAGGTTAAGACTTAAAAGACAAATATCAAAGGAAAAACCAAATATTCCTATTAAAAGACAAATATCAAAGGAAAGGCGCACACCCGACCCTCAACCTAAAAGATGTCTGTTTTTCAAGGTGAGAACCATCTAAAAGCATAAGAGACAGTGAAAATGTTCAGGTTTGAGGGGCCCTAAAGGGAATAAGGTAGGAAATCAAAGGCCATTTTTTTTCTCACAATTACTCTGATGCTTATTCCATTTGAGGTGTAAGTGTATGAGTCTACCAGAAAAAAAAAAAAACACTTTAAATGCACTGCTAGTTCAATTAATCGGTTTTGCTTTCCTAATAGACTGGACAGAAAAGACCAAAATAAAAATGTCAAATCACTTGAGCTTTAACCGCACTATATAAGCATCAATAATTTACAAACACTTTAACAATCATTTACATAAGTTTAAGACAAATTATTCTGAAAACACTTTTTTAAAAAATAACCCACTCCTAAGACTAAAATACAAAAATTAAACAATTTTTCAAAACTTCAAACTGGTAGAAATTCAAGTCATATAAAATAAAGTCCCAACTTAATCTACTCATGACTGAATACAGGCTTCTAGCCCTGTAGTAACACTGCTTCCCTTCCCCCATTTCCCCATCCCAGAACCAAGACTGGCCATCTAGTTCTACAACTTACTCTAACGTTACTTTAGAAAGCTAACAGACATTTTCTGGCCTAACATACTCTTTGTTAAACTCTTCAATTCATATTATAACAGAATTCCAGCTCTTAGCTTTGAAAATGGATTCTGCTGCCATCTATAGTTCTAAAATATATATACCAGTATGTTCCATACAGATCATAGAAGTACCAATAACTATTTGGACATTAAATGGCTTCTACAGAGCTTCTTTCTGGTCTACTGTGGGGAGGTTATAGACACTACCATCTAGAGGGATTTCCTAGAGAGATTTCCAACAAATGACAGTAGACACACCTAACCTGGGTTACTTTTTTCCCCTTTCCTTCTCTCAATGGCTCTAATCCTGCTGGCCCTCAGCCACCAAATTTATTGCCAATACTAGATCTGTCCCTATAATATGACAAAGTTAAACCACTTCCAAATGGGGAAGATCATTCTAGCCAAGAGGACATAATTAGTTCTAACCTTTAACCTTTTGGCTGTACAAAAATATGGGAAAAGCTGGGGGTGGGCAGAGTGTTGTGGACACCACATAATCCTAAATAAAGTCTTGAGCAATGGAGTGCAAGCAACAAGTTTTTGTGCCGTCAAGTAACTTAACTGTTTTCAACTGTTTGACACGTTCCATGTTTCAAATTCAGGAGGCCTTTTGGACAAACAGGCCTCTGCAGGAAAGGCTGCCTGGCCAGTGTCTGGCAGCAAGGGCTAGTTTCGGGTTCCGGAGCGGTGAGAGGAGCTTTAAAAATTTTTCTGGAGTCTCAGGCCATTTTGGGACATCGAAATGGATTTAGAAACATTTAGCTGTTAGAAAGACTTCAGTTTATCAGTCAACTGGAGTTTGAAGAGAGAAGTTTTCTGATTACTAGCTACAGTGGTACAACTTAATTTAGACTCTTGCTTTGATTCTCAGGCCTGAAATAAAGTGGTCTGAGAAAAAGAGCAATGTATCATGGCTACCAATAGAAAGCATGATCGCCAAAGACCACGAACATTCCTGTACAGTCTTGTATAAAATGTACCTAACTGGAGGTGACACATCAAATACATGGATTCACATTTTGGAAACAAATAAAACATCTTCAAAATTTTAAATTTTTATGAGTTAAAATATCTTCTATTCAGAGTGTTAGGAGGCCAGGGAGTTATGAAGGAATATACTTACATCACTTGAAGAGACTGTTCCTGTTTCAACAGCAACACCGCTACCACGCAGTTTCTATTACGAAATAAATAACTTATTACTTAGTTTTGTTTTTAATTTTGTCCTAATTTATCAGCTTAGGGAAGGGAGCTAGGTAAATTTTATAATCTTTTTTCTAATCCTACTTAATAGTCTATCATCAGCTAATCAACAGCATTGGGATGATACAAAGTATTCTAAATATCATTGCAATCTTCCAGGTAACATAATCAGTAAGGCACTAAAAATATAATAGAAATACTAAGCTCCACCTAAATTTCCTAAGTGAAGGTGGTGCAAATTGCCAATCTCAGGATTTACTTACTAAATTGTTTCCCAATAGGACAATTGCTTTAAGCTGAACTATCAATACTACATTCTGTGGTGATGCTTTAGAAATAGGAGGTTGGCAATGGAAAGATACTATCTGGGACCTAAAAAATCAAGCTTTGCATAGCAATTCTAACACATTATAATGACAATCAAAATCACAAATATTACATAAAAACGACCAAATAAAATTTAAAATCGAAAGTCACAGGTCTGAAAGTGTAAGAAAAAAGCAACAATGAATTTCTGACAGGAAGGTCTGATTTTGTTTTAATAAATATTGTCATCTAAGTGCTACGCATTAACCTCCAGGACCCAAGTACATGCTCTAAATAACAAAAAAAGGCTCCTACATGTCACAAAAAAGCGAACAACGAAATATCCAAACGTTCAATCTACTTGGACTTCTCAAAGTTCATTTCTGTTAGAATCATGAAATTATGGCCCTTATTTAAAAAGGGAAAACATTCATGATGGAGAAAAAAGAGACCTTCCGTATATGGCACTGTCACATGAGATATTATCAAAGTTCAAAAGTTAAATAAAATCCCAAATAATCATATCCCTGATATTCGTTAAACAAAAGGCCTATAATTTAATCCTAATAAAATGCTATGAAGAAGGGCTGACCTGCAGCAACAGAGCCTGAGCAAATGTTTTCCAGAGCCAAGTAGAAGCAGAGACCAAACCCTCAGAAAAGTGAAGCCAGGACTGTATCAGGGTACCCTGAAAAGTCACCCTGCAGTAGCCGAGCTTAAAAAGCAGAAATGCCACACCAAGATTTAATAAAGCCAAAGACCCTGTGATAAATAGAACGTACTAGAAATAAACAGAAAACACCTTTAAGAGCTTTTATCTTTAATACCAGGAAGCTCGATTCTAACGGAAACTGCTATCAACACTGAAATAGTTCCCTTCACTAGTAAAATCACTTTCCCCCAATTGTTGCACATAGTTTCAACCGCACTATTCACTCCGGAAGTGACAAGTCACCTGTGAGGCATGATATCAATGGTATTCCTATGAAGAAAAATCTGAGGTGAAACCACCTAAAATGTGAATGGCAAGTACAATGTACATCCTTTCCTACCAGTTTTTATTTTATGAAATCAGCTACAAAAGAGCCGCATTACCATTATACCAGAATGCTAACGTTAAAGTAGAATGGAGTCTGTTTAAAGGGAGAATTAAAAAAAAAAAGTTATCCATTTAAGCATTCTGATCGCAAATGATAAATGTTTAGAAATTTTAAATCTCATTTTCACATACCTATTTTTCATGTTCTAAATATCTTGTTTTAGAAATACTTCACAAATTCAGTAAAATCCATAAATTTGTGGTACTTTGAAAAATAATGTTGGAAACTAAGCCAAAAATGTATTAAAATTGATGCTATTAAATGAGAAAAAAATATTTAATTTTTGTTCAAATCTGTGAAATATCTCTATCTAAATATGAAAGGCAACTAGGCTCCCCCACCTAAAAAAAAGAAAAAAAGGCAACCAATGGTAAGGTAAAAAATAAATCTAAGCAAAATGCCATGGTGTCTCTCTCTCTTATGCCTGAAATTGCAATTTATTAAAATAACAGTCACCTAAAATCTAAATCACCGTTTTCCAAAAACATATTTCAAAGAGAATTTCTTTGTACTCTAATGTAGACAACACAGTGCCTCTCAAAACAACTTCTGACCCTGTTCCTCTATGTCCTGTCACCCATGCCCTCACCATTCTCTTCTACCCTCCCCCACCACCTTCACTTAACTTTTTCCTGTGGGCCATTCCCACCACGCCTCCCCATCACCAGCTACACTTAATACCTGGAACTTGAAAGAAACACACTCCACAGAGACAAGATGAGTGTCCTGCTTTTGTCCCATTCTAGGGAACGAAGATGACAAAAACAGAAAACTTGTCATGACCCCTGCCATTAAACCACCAAGTTAATTTTTCCATGAAGAATAGAGCTACAGAGGCCTGAAAGCAACCAAGAAACCAATAAGCAAGCTTCCCTTTGAGTGCTGCAGTGGCATCCTTGAAAACCTGTTACCACTGTGAGAGATGGTAGGATATGACAAGTGGGCTGGGTTGCCCCCTGCTGGCTCAGGAGCTGGGTTCAGGCACTGACTCCTGGCCAAGACAAGTGTATTTACAGTTCAAACCTCCCCAAGAGCACACTCAGGGCCAGAGTGTTTATTGGTATAACCAGTTAGACAGCCTGGCCTGGTTATATGGCCAGAGGGCCCAGAAAATGCCACAAGAAACTCCCCCAACGGAGCTTTCCTGAGCTTGGTGGTTCTCAATCCTGAGGCAGACACTAGAAGGTGAACCTGAAAGTTTCCCAGCCACTGAAGCTTGCTACGCTCTCTCCTCTGATGTATCTTTTGCCTTTATTAAAAGCCTTATGAATATGGTCTCATAATTTAATGAGTCCCTTCATTATCCAAACTGTGTAATCTTGGCAGTTGGAAAGATGATACTGCCTGACTTCTGAGACACATGAGTGGGAAGTCCCCAAGTGGCAAAAAGACAGAATGGTTTGAATTGAATTCAGTCAAAGAAAGAAAAAGTAAAGCATACCACGATATCTAAGAGTAATTTGGCTTCCTTAACCAGTTCAAAATGGCATTGCTTTAATATAGTATGGTTTGTAATTTAACATATTTACCATAAACAGCTTAAAAGAACATGGATGTTATAATCCTTTCAAAGATACTATAAGAAATTTCTCTTACCTGTGAGCTCAGCTGCGTTTTTATCCAATTGAAATAGTAATTTAAGTCACTGCCTTCCATCAATTCTTTTCCCCATGCTGCTAATTTGGCAATAATTCTTGCTGCCTAACAAGTAAGAAATTCATATAAATACCACATTGACTCCAAAATCACAACATATACCTTAGAAAACAGAACTCCTAACCATTTTGTCTGCATGACTTTTGGTAACACACAAAATAATAGCTTATATTTCATTTTAAATAATATATTTTGAAATATAAAAATTTAAAATATTTTTTAAGGTTTCTGTGAATCAAAATTAGTCAAGACTTCCATAGCATCCCCCATATTATTTTGTGTTTCAAAAGTAAAATTAGGATTCATTATAAGATTAAAAAAAAGAAAAAAGAAAAACCACAAATATACAAATATTTCTCATAGGCAGACTTTCACAACCACTTGCCATGGTGCTGAGCAATCACTACCACAAACTGCCAGCCACTACCCAAGCCCCTGTGAGTTCTCATACTTAAAAATCCCTATCTTGGTATAATATACATTCTAGGTATTAAATAGGCCTCAATCTCATATAAACAGTCCCTTTTCTTCTCATTCAAAGTTTCTCAATTTTCTTCAAGCCATAAGACTAATCAGTATTACTCTTTTTATTAAATAGGCAGTATAAAATACTTCTTCAAATGCAAGTCCCAATTTAACCATTATTCTTTCAGTTCTTTCTGAAAGCAAGTACCTGTTTAAAAAACCACCTATTCAGCAATAGTTAATCCCGATAGAGAATCGAAGGCTAAGGCTGGCTAACTCCAAACAAATACATGCAGGATGGACTGATGTCGGTTCTTATATCTGAACACACACGCTGACCTGACCAAGGGAGACATTTCCAAGGTCAGCATGTCAAACGCTAGAGTATACGACATATGAATACACTGGTACATAAACAAATACAGACATGAATATGCAGAAAGAGAAAAGGAAGACAAGCAGAACACACATTTAAAAATGGTGATTTGATTTGAACAATTCAGAGACAACTACTGAAAAGAGAAGCCTAAGGAGCTAACCACCATGCAGCCCTCTCCACACGGGGAATAGAAAAAGTGCTTGTACAAAGGTTTATTCTCTCAACCGTTTTCTCATGTCTTCTCCAGACTCCATTAAAGATCTTTCAGTGTTAAGCCTTCCAAAGACTAAGTTTAAAACAATAATTTATTTAAGATATTAAAAAGTGTATGTAAGATACTAAAAAGTAATTGCTTAACTAGGTAATTAAAATAAAAACTGAACAGTAGCTGCATTAAAGCAGCTTTTATCTGTTTACTACAGTAAACCATATTTACTAAACAGTAAAACTTTCGACTAATCCTGTCTTAGACAATCTGGACCTATTTGCACATGTGAATCTACCAAAGGCTTTTTATGCTACATAACACACTGTAAAAGTCCACAAAACATTAACTGTATCAGAACAATCCTAACTTCTTCCAACTTCCCAATATCCCCACATTACCAAACACCAATAAGGAACACTGCTTTTAAAAGTTAATATGCTAGGGCAAGCCACAGTGGCTCAGCAGGCAGAATTCTCGCCTGCCATGCCAGAGACCCGGGTTCAATTCCCGGGGCCTGCCCATGCAAAAAAAAAAAAAAAATTAACGTGCCAATGAACTATGTAATTGAAAGCAATTTAAAGGGGGCATTTTACGTTGTATATGTGTATACCATGATAAAAATTAAAAGAAAATTTTAAAAAGTTACTGTGGCAGCAGTTACTGCTTTGAGAACTGGGAGCTTACCAAGTTACATATGCCCTAGGTCTGTTTCTTCCCTAAATCAGCAATTTAATCTACCCAAAACTTACCATATGAACAGTAAAGAGATCCTGGCGATTCAACATTGGCAGAAAGTAGGACCAGGCAGTGTTCTTGCTACGTTTTGCATAGTCAAAGAAAATGCTAACTCGCTGGTGATTTTCCTAAAAAAGAAAAGAAAGTATATCACGAATCAGAATGTATTTCATGAAAGAATGTAACAATTAGACATTGTTTTCAATCTTTCATTTTATGTCCCACCAACCAGTGTGAGTTTGTATCTTTACAGTGTGTATGTGATTTATCTCTTATTTTTATAAGAGTGGGGCTAAGGGCGGGCCATGGTGGCTCAGGAGGTAAGAATGCTTGCCTGCCATGCCTGAGGACCCGGGTTCGATTCCTGGTGCCTGCCCATGTTAAAAATAAATAAATAAATAAATAAAGAGTGGGGCTAAGAGCAGATACTTAAAACTTAAATCACTTGGACTATGGTGACTATTTAAGTCAAGTGAGACAGCCTAATAGCCCCAGGCCTACAGGGTGTAGGAAAAAGAAGCTACACTTCTCAGCCTGCTTCTCTGGCCTGCCCTTCCCATTTTCAGCTCAACTCCTCTGCAATCAGAGAGTGAGTCCCTGCTCCCATGCGCCCACACAAACAAAAAGGAAAGAGGGGCAGAAACATCACAAATTAGCTCTGAATTGAGGATAATCAGTAGGAAGTATCTCAAACTACCTGCAGGCAGGCAAGGGAAATGGTGACAAAAAAAGCTCAAACGTGCAAGGTAACTCATAGCATGGCACAAGAGAAAAATCAGGGGCAGACAGTAAAAAATAAAAGAGCGTATCACACTAACAAGTGAAATAGGATTTGAGGAAGAGTGAATTCTTAGCTCAGATCATGCAAATTCCACCCTTCATCTAACTCAATGGCTAAAATTCACTTTCTGGTTTAGTAACTGAGCATAGCTGCTAAATAGCAACATTTGTTAAAAGCACAAATAACCACAAACAATAATTTTAACTTTCAGATCAATATTTAGTTCTCTTTAAGTACACTAGTTTTAATTTTTCTGTTACCTACCGGAGGACACAGGCTACCATCTCCTTAAGTAATGAATTATTATAGTTTAGAATATTAATTCAAATACTTATGATAATGAATCTATCAAAGGACTCAAAATTGAGGCATGCCATCATTACCCCCATTGGTGGCTTATTTGCAAAGTTAAAACTGCATTTCTCATTGTACATGTAAATAAACAAAGTACCCTATATACAAAAAATTCAGAAACCTATTTTTTAAGTTTAGGTAGGTTTAAAACTCATCTTTCTCCTGAAAATGACTGTATAATGATAGAGCTTTTACAATTTGACCATGTGATTGTACCAACCTGTGTCTGAAGTTCCTTTTATTCAGGATCAGGACAGATAAGTTAAAAAAAATAATAATAATAAGGATGAAAAATGAATAAATAATGGAGGGGATAAAGAGTAAAAAGTTGGTAGATTCAAATACTAGTAGTCAATGACAGGGAGGAGTAAGGGGTTTAGGATGCAAACCTAAACATCCTAAATGGAGTGATGCAAATGTTCTAAAAAATGATCATGATGATGAATACACAACTATATGATGATGTGAGCCACTGACTGTTTATCATATATGGACTGTATGTGTGTAAAGATTCCTCAATAAAAATATTAAAAAAAAAATCTTTCACAACTAGCCCTTTGATGGTTTCAATGCTTGCTGAAAAAATTACACTGGATGAAATACCTCCAGTCAGACATCCAGGTTCCAAACCTTGAAGAGAATACAGATAATCTCCTTTTGGTAAGAGGCACTTCTCAACTGAATCTGAATCTCTCCACACTTCATCCTCAAACAATAAAGGTCAAAAAGAAGAACAAAGAAAACTACAGAAAACTATGCCCTTAAAATAAACAGAAGAAAGAAAATGCAAACTTCCATTTAACTCTAACTACAAAATAAATGTTGAATCTTAGCAAAACTCTCTCAAGATCCTACCTCAATGTGGAGAAGAGTATAGAAATGAAGACTATCAGTAAAGGTAAAAAGAAAAAAAATTAGATATGACATATAAAAT
>PVIY010053713.1:0-14568 GCA_004026745.1 Myrmecophaga tridactyla | reverse complement strand
GACATAAGCCAACGGTACGTGAACCTCATTTGTTGCTAATTACATCTGCAGTCAGCTAGGAGGCGTGTCTGCTGCAATGAGTGACATTTGACTTAATTGGCTGGTGCTTAAATGAGAGAACGCAAGGTAGCACAACCTAAGCAGCTCGGCATTCCTCATCTCAGCACTAGCAGCTCAGCCCAGGCCTTTGGAGATGGAGGAAGAAGTCACCCCGGGGAAAGCTGTTGGAACCCAGGGGCCTGGAGAGATGACCAGCAGAGACCATCCTGTGCCTTCCACGTAAGAAAGAGCCTCAGTGGAAAGTTAGCTGCCTTTCCTCTGAAGAACCAACAAAATAAATCCCCTTTTATTAAAAGCCAATCCGTCTCTGG
This sequence comes from Myrmecophaga tridactyla, assembly GCA_004026745.1. Classification (NCBI taxonomy): domain Eukaryota; kingdom Metazoa; phylum Chordata; class Mammalia; order Pilosa; family Myrmecophagidae; genus Myrmecophaga; species Myrmecophaga tridactyla. The sequence goes on along the minus strand of PVIY010053713.1, from coordinate 14,197 downwards.
TGTGTTGCATTCCGGCAGCTAGCAAACTAGAACAGATTTCTACAGCCATGTTTTGTTTGGGTCTCAGTTTATTTAAAGATATGTGTGTGTAATTAAACGCAATCATTTAATACTGAGAGATTTAAAACACGCACTCACACACAAGTACACACTCGCAAATCTATATCCAAACTCTTTCAAAAGACCAGAAGCACTGCAACACTAAGACTACATTTCTGCCTGGCTTCAAATGAATGGAGCCAGTGAGTTGCTCCCATCATTGAAGGTAGCATGCATTCCCCAGATCTTCACAGTCTGTACTGGATCTCCAGCTCTGTTAGATATATGGGTTTGTGATCCTGCCAGGCATAGCATGGTAAGAAAGTAAAGAAAAGACATAGCGTGGTACGAAAGTAAAGAAAGCAAAAATTTCTGCCACAAACAGACTTGACTTGAGCCCTGATTCAGTCAGCCATTTACTTAACTGTTCTAAACCTCCATCTTCTCATCTGCAAAATGAGCCGAATAAATAGTACCGGCCTTAGAAGGTTTCTAAGAGAGTTTAATGAGAGAATACATATAAAATGAATAATAATTGTTAGTAATGTTAGCTAGAAGAAAATCCAATTAAAAATTGGAAATACAATTAGAGAGCTATGGAGAGAATCAGAACTGTGGACAGTAGCTTGCAATAAAGTATATAGTTCTGTCCTAGAATTTATGACTTTCTTGATGAATGGAATGTCAGAACCCCTCTCATCTACATCCCGTCTCTACGTCTCTGAATCCCTAACAGCAGACACATAGAAAAATCTAAATAAATGTTTGCTTAAGAAAGAAAGGGAGGGAGAAAGGATGAAAAAAATGGGGTGCGGGGAAACAGGCATTTTCTTTCATTTGCAAATAGAAGAAAATGGAAGTTATCAACTTATATCTGTTCCTGCCTACTCATCCCCAAACCCTAACCAATAAAAATGTTAGCTAAGGTGTACACTTACATTCTATACTTCCAGTTCTCAAGAAAAAAATTCAGCAAGACATACACTTAGTCATGTGACTGCAAAATAAATTTCTAAGGCTCCCTGAATAAGATTCTATTTGGGCAATATTTAATGGACATGTTTATTATATGTGAATAATAATTCCAACAGAAACCAGCAAAGATATAAAAAGATATAACAACTCTGATTTAGTGCAGGGAGCTTCAAAGAGAGTATTGGTTTATCTTCTTTTGTTGCAGAAAAATCAAAGGTAGTTAGTTAAACCTCTGAATTTTCCATATAATTAAATTAAACCCTAAAAACATTTTACACATGCTTCTCCTAAACACATTTTCTAATATTAAATTCATTTCTTTCATCCACCTGGTATTTATCCTTTTTCTTAAAAAATGTGTCAAAATTAAAGTTTTAATTCTTCCTAATGTCCTAAAACCCAAGTACCAGGTTATGCTTGGCTTCCAGTTAAATTTCCTGATCCCCCTCCCTTTTTGTAGCTGAAGAAAATAATTATATTAAGTTTGAGAATGCGGTTTCATCTTAAAAAATTCTAGGTTGAATTAAATTACTAAAACTTTTGGTTAAAATGACAGTTTAGAATGTCAAAAATCTGAAAGTTAGAGTATAAACTGTCTGACAACAACAACGAGGTCATCTACTATAAACCATTGCCAACTGATTCCAAAGATATACTTCCATACTACAAAACCTGTATGGAAGGTTTTTCAATGCAATTATTTGGCTGAAAATCCCTGATTCTTCTTGGAAAGAAATCAGCACCAGAAAAGAGTGTAAAGGGTGGTTGGCAGGGAATGGAGCACTATGAAAAGTATTCTATTATCATATGAAGGAATATGTATCTGGCTCAAAGTCACCTGTCGTTAAGTGTATATGTATTTGAAGTCTACTTGTTTTATACTGTCTCAACAGAAAGATCATTCTCACCCTTATTCCCAAGAAACAAGCCTGAAAGTCACGTAGAAATAAAAGGGGACCTTATAAGTCATCCAGTCTACTCTGTTCATTTTCCAATAAGGAAACCAAGGGTCAGCAAGTTGATTGCTTATGGTGACCAGATCATGTGCTCCTTATAAGTCTTCTTGCCTCTACCCACTGGCATCAAACACCAAGCATATATTACTCAATAAACGGATTCTGAATTTGTATTCGAGAACAAAAAATGAGAAGGGTCATTTTCATTGTGTTGTGCTTCTGGAGGAAGGTTGTCAAAACAAATATTTCTAAATAAAGCAAGAAAATGATGAAGAATGCGTCACTGAAAAACATCTTTAAAAAATTTTTTTATTGTGGGAATTTAAGAAAACTGCAGAAAGAGAGGATATAATGAACTTCCATGTAGTCATCACCCACTTTAAACAACTGTCAACATTTTGCTATTTTTGTTACATATGCATTTCTCTGTTTTCTTTTTCTTTTTTGTTTAACTGGAATATTTTTAAAGCAAAACCAAGACATCATATCATTTCACTTGCAAATATCTCTAAGAAATGAGGGTTTTTATAACCATAACTAAAATGACACTACCATACCCCATAAAATTGATGATAAATCCTTGCAGTCCAGGAGAAACTTAACTTTAGGAGAGATCAAGTTCTCAAGTGATATTTTTAAATAAGTGTATTGATTCAAAAGAAGAGAATTTCAAAATCGAAAATTGCAGTCTCATTTTTTCTTGTATTGCTCTGCAAATTTTGAGTACTCAGATTCCAGAAGAGGATAAAAATAGGCCATGAATCAAAACCATTAATCATATCCTGTTATTTTTAGTTATATGTTTCTTCCTGATTTTTTAATTCAACATCAGTTTAGCATATTTAACCATACTTTTTTTCAAGGGAAAATACTTGAGATCATGGAAAATTTTTACCAAAAGAAAAATTTAAAGCTAAAATAGAATGGTTGTCAAAATTTGTATCCATGGCCTGGGTTGATGTGCCTACTTAGTCACTTGGAAAGCCTTGTGTTAATGGCCTGTCCAACTATCTGCTACCTAAAGAACAACAAAATACCCTCAAAAAACTCACACCTAGAAATGTAAAAATCACAAGTAATAAATAACAATTGAGTGACAGGTCACATTACCTCCTATCATAAAAACAGACCAAAATAACAGGAATTTTGAGATAGTTTGTAAAACATTAATCTCAGGATAAACTTAGAGTCAAAATAAAGTACCAGTGTTTTATTTTTATATACCTTCCATATAGAGCAGATGTTCAACAATATGTGTTGATTGGAGCCAAAGTTTCCAGCATAGCAACTATTAAATTTCTGATTCTGTAAAACGCAATAGGTACACATTATTCTGCATCCTGGAACTGAGTAGGAGAAAAGCTTTTTCTGATGTATGCCCTTTCTCTACACTCAGTGCATTTTCTGCTGCCCCAGATCTGTATGTTTGGGTTCAGGGTTCGTGCTTAACTTGGATTTTGTGCGGGTGGAGACATCCAGATCCCTACTCCATCCCAACTTCCAGAGGAGCCAAAGGATTGCCCACAAGGCGAATGGTAACAAAGGTATTTTCTAGATATTGGTGGAAAGGCAATTATCAGTGATTTCTTTTTACATGTCACTGAAGTAGCTGATCCTGCGGATGGAGAGCCTTGTTAGTAAGGAGGTCATACCTCTTCAGCTAATTCTAGTACATCTTTCCTGGTCTGGAATTCACCAGAGCTAAGTAGAGTTTACATTATCATGTAGGCTTCTAATTACCTACACACTTGTACATAAACACATTCTATCAGCCCACATATTTTTGTACCAGCACACCTTCACTCCCAGCAATAGTACTGTGAATAAAATCACATCTCTCCACCCTTGTCTATGAAGCCTCAGGCTGTATTTTGCAGAAGGGATGAAATGGGCAAATAAATTTATATTACCCAGAATAAAAAACAAGCAAACAAACAAAGAAACCTGACTAACCTTGACTCAATTTTCCTTATTAGTTATGTTTATTCCTTTCCTAATCATCTTTGCGAATAAGGACAGTGCTTTCAATATTTTTTGTTCCCTCAGAACAGTGCATCAAAAGAAGAGATTTTTTTTAAAGCATGGTTTCCTAGGACCACCCCAGATTTTTATCAGAAATTCCAGAGTGGGACTCAAGATTCTGCAATCTTAAGAGCTCCTTTTTTGTGCCTTTTTTTGTGGTTAGAACTACCAGGGAGTGAGAATCTACTGCCCAGGGTATCCAGACCAGCATTTCATACATAATAGTTTTATATAATGTTTGATGAATGAGTCAAAACTGTGGAAATTGGCAATAACATGAACTCTGGCCACACCCTGATCTATGGGTCCCAATCTTGCATCATCTGACCTAGATAGAGCTGTCTCAACTCTGATGCCTCACCCCATTCTACCTGAGCATCCAGGGACAATCCTACTCAGCTAAGAAATGGTGATGAGAAAACTTGGCCTTATATAGCTCTTGAGTCGTAAAGTAAGGAGACTGAAATTATAAACCCCAGTCCCATAGGAAGGTACTAGCTTTAAATATAATAGCTAATGATTGGGTACTTACTACATACCTGGTATATTTACATATGAGGCACAATACAGGATATAAAATGATTATGAGCATGATATCAGCCCTTGAATACTTTACATTCAAATTTGTAAAGACAAAAGGATGTGTCACATCCTGTGCTGGAAACTTTGTTGACATCATCTTGTTCCTTCTTTAGAGCAGCTCTATAAAGTGGGAAAGTATTATCTCTATCTTATCAGAAAGGTTAAATCCCAGCTATATATTACCAGAATTTGGATATGAACTTCCCTTCTTTCTGACCCCAGAACCCAAAAGATTGTTGCTAAATTACTACACCTATTGCAATAGAGGTTACTATGCTCTTCTGCTTAAGAAGTATGAAATTAGGCATTTACTTTGTACTGTCCTTGCCATAGGCTGCTGATCAGACATGGTCTCTGTGTTCATATGGCTGCTACTTTAATTGGGAAGGCAGACATTTAATAGTAAGTGCAATGTATATTATGAAGGATGTTCTAGTTTGCTAGCTTCCAGAATGCAATATACCAGAAACAGAATGGATTTTAAAAAGGGGAATTTAATACATTTAATGAATTGCAAGTTTACAGTTGTAAAGCCATGAAAGTGTCCAAATTAAAACAAGGATATAGAAATGTCCAATCTAAGGCATCCAGGGAAGGACACCTTGGTTCAAGAAGGCTGATGATGTTCAGGGTTTCTCTCTGAACTGGAAAGGCACATGGGTAACATAATGATGTCTGCTAGCTTTCTCTCCAGGCGACTTGTTTCATGACACTCCACCAGGGGTGTTTTCCTTCTTCATCTCCAAAGGTCTCTGGCTGCGTGGGATCTGGGGGTTCTCATGGGTCTCTTCCATTTTCCAAAAGCTTCCTCTTTTAAAGGATTCCAGCAAACTAATCAAGACCCACCTGTAATGTGTGAGGTCACCTCTCCCTCTAATCAAAGGTTAATACCCACAACTGGGCGAGTCATATCTCCACAGAATTTTCTGGCTGCCTCCACAAAATGGACCAGGATTAAAATGTGGCTTTTCTGGGGTACATAATCCTTTCAAACTAGCACAAAGGAGAACTACAGGATATTACAGGATCCTGTAACCAGGAATTTATATTGGTCTAAGGATTCAGCAAGAAGCTGAATCATTCTAAACCCAGCAACTCCACCTCCTAGCTGCATGAATTTGGGGAAGTTAACAGTTTGCCTTCTGCAAAATAAGGATAATAATAGCTACTGTAGGTTTTGTGAGGGTTAAGTGATACAATCTATATAAAGCATAGAACCTGAAAAAAGTAAGCACTCAATAATCGTTAATTAGTAATTCATTCACAGTTATGATCAATCCTGAAAAACATGTAAGAATATGCAAAAGCAGAGGGAAAAGAGCAGTACAGACAGAGGAAATAGCATGGGCAAGGTCCTGAGGCAGAGGAAGACAGAGTCACATAACTTAACTTGGGGAAAGGACCAACCCTGCCTGGCTGAAACAGAGACAGAACTCTGCCAGAAGAAGCTGAAGAAAGGTGGGGGAGGACCAGACAAAGCCTTCTAGCAAAGATCTTTGTCTTTATTCAAAGGCAATTGAAGCAATTAAAATTATTTAAGAAAGGAAGAAATCTAATCAGATTTGAATTTTAAAAGATTACAGTAAGGGAAGGCAAAGGGGAAATTCTGTTTTCACTTCCTTATTGCTTGTGTGCGTGCGTGTGTGTGTGTGTGTGTGTGTATTTTTTTCAATTACCTTGCACTATTTTTGTAATTAAAAAAAAATAAAATTGAACGGGCCACAGTGGCTCAGCAGGCAAGAATGCTTGCCTGCCATGTCAGAGGACCCGGGTTCGATTCCCGGTGCCTGCCCATGTAAAAAAAAAAAAAAAAAATTAGCAATAGGCATGTTTATCACCTTGATTGTGCTGATGGTTCTGTGAGTGTATACGTAAGTCAAAATTTATCAACATGACTCCATAAAATTGCTAAGCATAACAAAATTATAAGAAAAATAGTCACTCTAGTAAAGTCAAAGGTAAAAACAGGGAGAGAAATTAGTAGCTACTGCAATAGTTTACTTAGGTGGCTTGGATTAGGATGGTGGCAACCGGATTCGAGAAAATAAGGACTCAGTGATTGGATTTAGAGAATGTTCAGAATAAGGGCAAGGAAGGAGTCTGAGGCATCTTTTGGATTTCTGGGTAGATTATGATATCGCACATTGAGTTCCCTGCAGAACAAACAGAAAGTAATGTGCAGGACTTAAGTAAGATGTGCTTTGGATGGGGATCAACACCAGGGGAAGAGTTGCCAGAATCGACTTTCTGTTTTCTGGCCATGCTGTGAGAAAGTATTTAAGGACATAGCACAGCTTAGAGCAAGCAGGCTGAAGATTTATTGGGAATGCATGTGAGAGAATGTGCAGGCACTCTCGCATAGACAGAGGTGAGAGAGGCGAGAGGGAGGCCCCTGTAATGTTAAGACAATCTGCTTTATTGTTTAGTTTTACTTATTCCCCCATCCCTCTTCCCCATTTGGGGACTCTTTCTCTTACCTGCCCCTTCTCTCCAGGGCAGTGCGTGGTGGTAGATATTGCATCTGGGTGGGTCGATCAGCTCTACCCTTCTCTGTAGATGGCTCACTCGGGGGTCCTTTGCATCTCCCACCCCATGTTTTTTATTGCTATCTTCTCAGAGATAGTGTTCTCTTTGAGGCCTGACTGCTTCTGGGAATTTACTTTTTGCTTGTCCAGCTACCACCTAATTCTAATCCTACTTCAGAAGGGAGGAATATTAATCAGGGTTCTCTAGGGAAACAGAACTAGAGAAGACATCTGTAAATATGACATTTTATAAAAGTGTCTCATACATCTGTGGAGATGTACAAGTCCAAATTCTGTAGGGCAGGCCATGAGCTGGCAACAATGATGAAGGTTTTTGATGAATTTCCCAGGAGAGGTTGGTTGGCTGAAATAGAGATGAAAGTTCTCTCTTGATGAAGTAGAGACCAAAGTTCTCTCTTCTGACTGCTGAAATTGTTACCTCTCCCTTAAAAGTCTTCAACTGATCAGATCAAATGCAACTGACTGGATTCTCTCATCATGGAAGACACTCCCCTTAGTTGATCATAGATGTAATCAGCCATAGATACAGTCAACTGAGTGATGATTTAAGTCCATGAAATGTCCTTGGAGTAATGGTTAAGCCAGTGCTTAACTGACCAGATAACTGGGCACTATCACCTGGCCAAGTTGACACATGACCCCAACCATTACAGGAGGGGATAGAAGCAGAATTAGTAAAATGGAGAGATTGATCAGTTTTGTTGTCCTAATGAAGGCCTCACCCAACCCTATGTGGAGTTTTGGAACTGAACTGACCTTCAGAATGGTCCTCATATGAAGTCAAAGGGCCAGGTCTTTACACCTTCATGGTGATCAGTCATCGGATGGTGGATACCTCTGGATGGAGATATAATCTTGGGCAAACCAGCTCTCTTTAGCTGGGGCAATTCCCTAAGAGGGCACATATCTGGGGATCATCCTCCAGCAGCACTCCCAGGAACTCGTAGAATAAGTCATTCCTTCTTGAAGAAGGATCTGGGAAACTCACCCACAGTTGCTGTCTCTCTCACAGAGGCACAGGACACTTACCAGATTAATAACAATACAGTATAAAAAGCACAAGCACAGGCGCCAACCTGGATGAAACTTGAAGACATTATGTTAACTGAAATAAGTCATACATCAAAGGACAAATATTGTATGATTTCACTGATCTGAATGAATGATAGTATGTAAACTCATAGACATAAAATATAAAATATAAGTTAGCAGGATTTAAATGAGTCTAAAGAATGGGGAGTGGGTGCTTAATACACGCAGAATGTTTAGCTAGGTTGAACTTAAATGTTTGGAAATGGGCAGAGGTGATGGTAGCACGTTATTGTGAGAATCAATAACAGTGCTGAATGGTGTGTGAAATGTGTTGGAAAGGAGAAGTTTAGAGTCATGTATGTCTCCAAAAGGAAAGTTGAAGGTTAAACCATGGGAATGTATATCACAGTGATTCTTGTGGTGGACAATGCCTGTGATTAATTGTACAAATATAAAAAAGGTCTTTTGTGAATTAGAAATAATGTATAACAGTGTTAGAAGGAGTTAATAATAGATGGGTTAATGGGGGAAAATGTAAACTATGGACAATAGTTAACAGTAATATTTTAATACTCTTTCATCAACAGTAACAAATGTAGAATACCAATACTGTGGATCAATAATGGGGAAGATAAGTGGTATGGGAGGATTTGGGTCTCCTTTTTTCTTTTTATTTCTCTCCTGGAGTAATGAAAATGTTCTAAAATTGATTATGGGGTTATATGCACAAGTATGTGATGACACTGTGAGCCAGTGATTGTATACTTCAGATGGTTTATATGATTGTATGGTATGTTGTGAATATATCTCAATAAGACCGTACTAAAAAAAGCCCCCCAAAAACTGGTGTAGCATTGTTCATGAAATTGTAAATATGATGGTTTTTAAGGAATTTTAGAAGCCTTGCCTTTTGAAATCACACCATAGCAAGCACCCATAATTCCCGTTTCTTAAGATGCTAATGATGAAGTTTCTGTGGAAATAGACAATCTGAGGAAATTAGCTCTGCTTAATTCTCTCCATTCCCACTGCACAATTCAACACCCCCTGATTCATCCTTGGATTATCCTTGCAGCCTCCTAACACAGCTGCTCCTGTGCCCAAGCGAACTGTTCACTACATTTCAGCTATATAAATGCTTCCAACTCTAACCATTGATATCTCCAGCAGCTAGCACAGTGACTGGTACATAGTATATACTCAAAAACTATTATTGAAAGAAAAAATGACTAGGGAATAATATGTATTAAGTCACATTTCACATATGATATCAATAACATTCACAAACAGATTTATGATACGTGACATAACATTTACAGCGGGATTAATAAAATATAACTTACACTAAAATTAGGTAATGTACCAGTTTAAACCAATTCAAAAGCTCCAATTGCCTTGAGGCAAAGTCGAAAATAAAATTTATCAGGTTCTTTATAATCTGGCCTCCAATTACCTCTGCAGTTTTGCTGTTTGTTTCTTCTTTAAATTTTTTAGTTTGAAATAATTTCAAACGCACAGAAAAGTTGGAAAAATAATACAAATCCCATACAGAGAACTCCAACATACCCTCCATTCAGCAATTTTAATATTCTGCCATACTTGCTGTATCATTTTCTATCTGTCTATCTATCTATCTGTCTATCTACCTATCTGTCTATCTATCTATCTGTTTATCTATCTATCTATCTATCTATCTATCTATCTATCTATCTATCTATCTATCTATCTATCTGTCTGTCTGTCTGTCTGTCTGTCTGTCTGTCTGTCTGTCTGTCTATCTATCTATCTATCTATCTATCTATCTATCTATCTATCTATCTATCTATCTATCTATGTGTCTATCTATCTATCTACCAATCTATCATTTACCTGTCATCTATTTTCTGAACACTATACATCATGCTTCTTGAACACTAGTACTGTCATGTGCATTTCCTAAGAGCAAGGATAGTCACTGAGGTAAGTACCTTACATGCAGTTATCAAGTTCAAGAAATTTAACATTGATGTAAAATCAACAGTCTGTATCCCATTTTTTCATACATCTCAATAATGTCCTTTTGGAACTTTTCTCCTCTCTTACTGGATCGCGTCCAGAATCACATATTGCATTTAATTTCATTGTCTCTTTAGTTGTTCTTTTTCTTATCTATTGTGGAAACATCTATATAACAAAAACCTTCCCATCTAAATAACTTCCAAGCATACTACTCAATGTGATTAATCAAATTCACAATGTTGCAATTTATTCTAATTATTTCATACCAGTGAGATAATACAATAATTATCCTTTTTGTCTCTTCTTTAACTCAAGACAATGTCTTCAAGGTTCATTCATATTGTTGCAGAAATGAGAACTTCATTCCTTTTCATGGCTGATTAATATTCCATTCTATGTAGGCACCACATTTTGTTTACCCATTCATCTGTTGATGGGCACTTGGTTTCCTTCCATCTTTTGGCAACTATGAGTAATGCTGCTATGAACATCAGTGCACAGATACCTGATTGAGTCCTTGCTTTAATTCTTTTGGGAATTGCTGGATCATATGGTAATTCTATCTGAGGAATCACAAAACTGTCTTCCACAGCAGCTGTACCATTTTATATTCCTACCAATTTCTCCACATCCTCAACAATTGTTCTCTTTTTCTCTGTAGTAGCCATTCTAATATGTGTGAAATGGTATTTCATTGTGGCTTTGATTTTTCACTTCCTTAATGGTTAAGGATGTTGAGCATCTTTTCATGTGCTATTTGGACATTTGCAAATCTTTTTCTGAGAAATGTCTATTCAAGTCTTTTACCCATTTTAAAATTGCATTGTTTGTTTTTTTGTTGTTAAGTTGAAGGATTTCTTTATGTATTCTGGATATTAAATCCTTATTAGATATGTGATTTCCAAATATTTTCTTCCATTCTGTAGGTTTCTTTTTACTTTCATAACAAAGTCCTTTTAGGTCCAAAATTTTTTAATTTTGAAAAGCTTTATATTTCCTACTTACTCATTTTTTCTTGTTGCTTGTGCTTTGGGTATAAAGTTTAAGAAACCATTGTGCAACACAAGGTCCTGAAGACAATTCCCTAGGTTTTCTTCTAAGAATTTTAAGGTACTGGTTCTTATATTTAATTCTTTGATCTATTATGCTAGTTTGAATTTGTTATGTACCCCAGAAAAGCCATGTCCTTTTTCCTTATCCAATCTTGTGGGACAGCCATGTTTCTTTTAATCCTTATTCAACATTTTCCTGGAGATGTGACACACCCAGTTGTGCATGGAACTTTTTGATTGGATTACTTCCATGGAGATGTGGTGCCCCCAATTGAAGATGTGACTCCACCCATTCAGTGTGGGTCTTGATTTGTTTACTGGAGTCCTTTAAAAGGGGAGAAATTTTGGAGAAAATGTAGTTGCTTGAGAGCCAACAGAGAGACAGACATTTGGAGATGCTTGGAGTGCTTACAGAGAGCAGACTCCTAGACACCGATGTTTGGAGATACAGACCCCAGCAAATGTTGCCATGTGCTTACCCACAAGATGCCAAGCAAGCCAGAACCCAGAGTTTTGTCCCAGATGAGCTAAGAGAAGGTCCACAGATGCTTAGGGGGGAAACCACTGGAATTAGAAGTGGAAGAAACAGAACTGGATATAAGGATGAGCAGACACCAGCCATGTGCCTTCCAATGTGACAGACATCAGCTTTTCTTGAGTCAAGGTATCTTTCTATGCATGCTGTTTTAGTTTGCAAGCTGCTGATATGCAGAACTGGAATGGCTTTTAAAAATAGGAATTTAATAAGTTACAAGTTTACAGTTCTAAGTCTATAAAAATGTTCAAACTAAGGCTTCCAGGGAAAGATACTTTAATTCAAGGAGGATGATGGGTCAGGCACACCTCTGTCATCTGGGTACTCATGTAGCTGGCATCCACTGGTCTCTTGCTCCTAGGTTCTATGCTTTCAGCCTCTGTTCTTATGGAGGTTTCTCACTTTGCTTCTCTGTGGCTGGCTTTCATCTCTTGGCTTCCCTTGGCTCTCTCTAAGTTCTGGCTTGCTTAATATCTCATGGCGTTATCTGCTGGGCTCCAAGCATCTCCAAACATCCATGTCTCTGTTCTCCAAGTGTTGGCATCTGTGTCAGCTTTCTGTCTCTGTTGGCTCTGAAGTTTCTTGAAGCATTTCCCCTTTAAAAAGAACCTCAGTGAACTCATCAAGACCCATCTTGAATGGGTGGAGTCATATCTCCATCTAATCAAAAGGTCACACCCACAATTGTGCATGCCATATCTCTGTGGTGATAATATAATCGAAGGTTTCCACCTGCAATATTGAATCAGAATTAAAAGAAAGGGCTGTCCCCACAAGACTGAATCAGGATTAAAACATTGTTTTTCTGGGGTACATAATACTTTCAAACCAGAACAGATGCCTTAGTTTGGACATTTTTATGGCCTTAGAATTATAAACTTGTAACTTAATAAATTCCCTTTTTAAAAGCTGTCCCATTTCTGATATATCGCATTCTGGCAGCATTTAGCAAGCCAAAACAAGCATTTTCAGTTGATTTTTGTATATGGTGTGAGATAGAGGTCCACCTTCACTCATTTGCATATGAATATCCATTTTCCCTTGGTTAAAGAGACTATACTTTCCCCACTGAGTAGACTTGGCACCCTTGACAAAAATCAGTTGGCCACAGATGTGAGAACTGTTAATTTGATTTCATTAGTCTATTTATCTGCTCTCGTGCTAGTACCATGCTATTTTGATTACTGTGACTTTGTAATGTGTTTTAAAATAAGGAAATATGAGTTCTCCCACTTCATTGTTTTTTTCAGGATACTTTTGGCTCTTCAGGGCCTTTATCCTTCCATATAAATTTGATGAATGGTTTTTCCAGTTCTGCAAAGAAGGCTGTTGGAATTTTATTGGGATTGCATGCAACCTGTAAATCGCTTTAGGTAGAATAGAAATCTGAACAATATTTAGTCTTCCAGTCCATGAAACTTTTTTTGAGTATGTATTTGGTAGGGGTAAGTTGTATTAATTGGGTGTTCATCACTGGGAGAATGGATAGGTAAAATGTGGTGGACTTATACTATTAAGTACAATGTATAATTAGAACCAATGGAATAGTGCATACACAGCAATAGGGATAGACGGTAATATCACAGTGTTTAGCTAGAAAAAAGAAAAAGAGAATAAGATATATGACAGCATGATTTACTTAAAAAAACCGCACATTTTAGACAAAAGTATCATTAAACAATAAGATTGCATAGGGTAGGAGTTGAGGGGAATGGAAGTGGGTATGTGGATAAAACAGACTAAGTATATAAGAGAGGAAATTTGCCTGAACAAAAAAAGATATATGCCGTGAACTGTTTAGCATGCTTAACTCACTTTTGTGTATATCACACACACACACTTATACTTACTACTCTTTAACCAAAGTTATAACCCTCTGTTGACTTTCTGACACTGATAATTTAAGGTTAAGTTTCATAACAATATGTCCAATATGCAGGCCATCTTCTACCACCCCCTGAAACTCTTGCCATTCCCGAACTGACCGTTCCTGTCATACTTCCAAGACTGCTCTGGGGGTTACTTCTGCATTGGTTGCCTTTGATTTTTCTTTCTTTGTCTAGAGAAATTATATTCATCCTTTCAAGCCCAGTTCAAATATCTCTTCCTCTGTGAAGCCTTCTCCAATTCCCCAGAGGTATTTTCTTTTACATTGTTCCTGTCTTGATTTTGACTTTTAAGTTGTATTGTAATAATATGTTTACCTTTCTGTCTTTCCCAATAGCCTCTGAGCTTCTCAAAGAACTATAAGTTAAGTAGGATGTGGTTTTAATCCTCAGGAAAATTACAGGTTATTTTATGTGGTAGGTTGAATTATGTACCTCATTTAGGTATATATATATATTTCTTTTAACTTTTTCTTTTTTTTTTAAATTTGCATATGGGCAGGAGGCACCAGGGATCGAACTCCAGACTTCCAGCACGGCAGGTCGGAGCTCTGCCTGCTGAGCCACGGCAGCC